>JAEPBF010000320.1:0-48133 GCA_019739055.1 Passiflora organensis
AAAACTTTGATGAACACACAACTACAATTTTGTGTTGAAGTTTTGAACAAGCACATTTTGAACTGAGCAATGTCTCTCTCTAAACACCCCACCCTCCCACCGCTCTCTATACCTTCCCCCAAACACACTCACACCCCTGCTCATTCACCAACTTTTCCGTTGCAACGTGTGCATGGAAAACATGCGGGTCCTTCCTCATCCTCTCCACTGCCCAGTCCTCCTTCCCAACCCCTCTCACCTCTCTCTAACCCAGTCCCAAACACTTCTACCACACATAACAATCCCATTCCAACCCCCATTTTGCTCCAGTCTCGTCAGGATACTGGGAAACAACCTCTGCTTGGTCGGCATATTCCCGAAGTAAGGAAATCAGCGACACAGTCTCGGCCAGTATGGGAACCTGCTAAGGTTTTCAATGATGAACGCTATATTTCATATTATATTGAGGACATTCCAGATGGGTGGAGCTACAATAGGCTGTTCAGTGAGATTGCAGCTATAGAACCGGTGGAAGACGTGTTTATACCGAACCGTAGGTCCAAGAGGGGTTCCAGGTTTGGCTTTGTGAAATTTGTGCGCTGCGGTTCTCAGGAGAGTCATCGACAACGGAGGTTAGCTTCAACACTCGGTGTTCATACGAAGATGAGGTTTAATATAGCACGATATGCGGGTAGAACAGGGAATAGACCATCGGAGATTAAGGTTCAGAGCCGAGGTCGAGAATCACAGTTACAGAGGTCTTCACCGCTTCTTGACCATAAGGTATCCTTACGGGAGTGCGATGGGCGAACTTACGTGGAAGTTATGTCTGGGAAACCTAAATCTCCTTCAAGAGCGTCTTCTTTCACAGTCTCGGCTAAGTCTGAGAATTTAGAGCGGCTTCAACGTAGTGCAGTGGGTTTCCTTCGAAGGAATGAACCCTTATGCCTTCCCCAAGGAACGGTTTGCAGTTCTTTAGGAGGAACGCAAAGACTACTTACTTTTGCTACTCCAGTAGATATGCAGCGTGAACTTAAGACCAATGCTCAGTTCTGGGAGGATCAGTTTGAAGCTCTGCACCCTTGGTGTCCATCGGATGTTGGGGGACAGAGGCTCTGCTGGGTCAAGCTGAAAGGTATACCCCTTCACATCTGGTCGCAGGAAGTCTTCCAGTTGATTGCTAAACCGATTGGTCACTTGGTGCACACACACTCTGATACCGCTAGTTGGACATGCCTGCATGAAGCTAGGATAATGATTGTGACGGCAATGGTGGGGAAAATACAGGAGACAATAGAACTACTTGTTGATGGTCAATTGTTCAAGATCAGTGTAGAAGAAACACAGATGGAAGTTCATACGGGTAATAAGGTTGGTACACAGTCAGAGGGCTTAGGGGGGTCCACCAGCCGACACATCTCTCATCTTCATCCTCTCTCAGTGGATGGAAGCCTCAGGCCTACCGCAGGACAGAAGTGTACACTTGCTCCAAGGGGAAAAGAAGCATATCAGCCGACACATCAATTTGAAAAGGTGGGAGACAGGAATAGTACCGAGCTAGTCAACCGAGGCACTTTGTTGGACTTTCAGCGGGAAAGGAACCAACATAACCTTGTGCTTGCTGGCCCACGGGCACTTTCATGTAATGGGGGAGCTTTAGGTCTTTCCATTCCCAATCGTGAGAGCTTCAGTAATTGCTCAACACCAGAGGCTCCATTGTCTCGTGAGGAACAAAGCGGAAATGGGAAGTTGATGCCTCGTAAGGCAATATCTGAGAGACTGCCACTGGAATCTGCAAAAGAGGGTGCCATCTCTATTACCAGTCCACCAGACACAACATTTACTAAAATGCGGAAGGCTGGTGCTAAAGCTTCACGGTTTGGATTCCATGGGAGGGCTGCTTTTGGTAGATTAGGGAAGCCGAAAAAGCTTCGTCACCTAAAGCCCACAGGGAGTCTGTCGTCAGGGAAAGCGAGTCTCTTACAGGGGCCTGGAGCTTCTCAACAGGTTGAGGAACCATCTTTCCTTGTTGCCAACTGTGACACGACAGAGGAAACCTCTGTGCAGTCCTGCTCCAGCGGGTCTGCAACGGCATCTGAAACTGCACATTGTTCTGAAGAAGGAGAGGTCCAACGAGCGCTACAAGTAGCTAACACTCTGGGACTCACTTGTAAGCATACCAAGGCAGCTATCCGGGAGACAATGATGGGGAGAATCGCAGATGACAGGAAAGCGTGGAATGCTCACTGCAAGAAATAAGTCGGGCACGGTGCAGGTGATTTTTCCAGGGTGCCTTTATCTAATGGTTAATATTGCAATGTGGAATGTGCGTGGGTGCCGTAGTAAACTCAAGGAGAATCAAATTCGTACGTTGGTGATTCGAGAGCAGTTGAGTATTCTGTTCCTGTGTGAGACAAAACGGGAAAGCTTTGCAAACCATTTGGTGCGCAAGGTGTGGCCGGCCAATAATATATTATGGACAGCTATTGACGCGATAAGAAGGGCTGGTGGTATAGCTTGTTTGTGGGATGATACAATTGTACAGGTTTTGGGAATAGAAAAATTTGAGAGATGGGTGTTATTGGAGGTGTTAGTTCGGGGCACAGGCTTTCGTTTCGTATGTGTTGGTCTTCATGCACCGAATCTGGCAGCAGAGCGTCGAATTTTATGGGCAGAGCTGCAGCGTAGGAAGGCTGCGGATAGCAGTCCTTGGCTAATAATAGGGGATTTTAATGAATCCCTTATTGCGGAGGAATGGTCAGGTTGTGCTTTCCAGCGGAGTGCGGCGCGCAGGTTTGCTAATTTCCTCCACAGGAATGGTTTAGTTGATCTGCCTCTCCTAGGCAAAGCGTTTACATGGTTCACTGCTCATAGTGCTTCCAGAATTGATCAAGTTTTAGCGTCGCCGTCTTGGTGCACTCAATTCAGCAATCATCGGTTATATGGAGGGGAGAAGGGCTTCTCGGACCATGTCCCGCTGATATTGAAAGCAGACACTCTATTTTGGGGCAGCAGACCCTTTCGTACGTGGGATACCTGGTGGGAGCATAAGGACTTCTTGAAGATGGTGGAACGTAATTGGCAGGAGGCAGGGGAGATTTTTCCTGGTGCGTTTTGTGTAGTGAAGAAGATGGCTTATATGAAGAAGCACCTGCAGACATGGCACAAGGAGTGTTATAATGCGCTAGAAACTCGATTACATAATATCCTTTCTGAGATTGAAGAGTTGGACCAAAACAGGATGAGTGCGGGTGGCAGCTTGGTGTGTAGATACGTGGAATTACAGGAGAACAAATGGGATTTAAAAAGAAAGATAGAAGCGATGTGGCGACAGAAAGCAAGGCAGCAGTGGCTACGTTTGGGAGATAAAAACTCTCGTTATTTTCACACTTGTGCCACCATTCGTCAGGGAAGAAATTTCATTGGTGTGATTCGCTTCAATGATGTTGAGTTTCGTAGGCCGGACGACATCAAATCAGCAGCCCTGGTATATTTTCGAGAACAATTTGCAGAAAGGGATAACACTTGCTTCGGCTTGGGGGGTTTGTCCCTACCTCGGCTTGGCTTGTCTGATGTTTCCCAATTAAAGCAACCTTTCCTAGCCGTAGAGATACAGCGAGCAGTATGGGCATGCGCCAGTCACAAGGCTCCAGGACCAGACGGGTATAATTTTTATTTCCTCAAACAGGCATGGTCAGTTATGGGAGCCGATATTATCACAATGGTGCAAGAATTCTATGCCAGCGGAATTCTGCCTAAGGGTATTAATACTACTTTCATCACTTTAATTCCTAAAATTCCTGGGGCTGCGACATTCTCAGAATATAGGCCTATCAGTCTTGTTGGCAGCTTATACAAAATCATAGCCAAACTTCTGTCATACCGCCTGAAAAGGGTGATGGACAAGTTGGTTTCTCCAGTACAGACCGGCTTCATGCAGGGACGTTTCATAGCAGATTCAGTAATGGTTGCAAATGAAATCATACACTCCATGCAGATTTCTAAATGTCCAGGCTTGTGCTTCAAATTGGATTTTCAGAAGGCATATGATTCAGTTGGGTGGTCCTTCTTATTTGACGTGTTGACAAAGATGGGGTTTGGCAATAAATGGCGCAGTTGGATTCAGGCTTGTGTATCTTCAGCGCGATGTGCTGTTCTTATTAATGGCGTGCCCACTAATGAGTTCTCAATGGGTAGAGGGTTGCGTCAGGGTGACCCTTTATCGCCTTTATTGTTTAATCTAGCTGCAGAAGTGCTATCTCGTATGCTTAAGACGGCGGTAGAATGCAATTTATTTCATGGATTCAGTATCGGCAGTATCCATTTAACGCACCTGCAGTATGCGGATGATATAATCATGTTCTGCAATGGTGACCAGCAGGGCTTGCTCAATATTCAGAGTATTATTCGCTGCTATGAGTTACTGTCAGGGTTAAAGGTTAATTTTTTCAAGTCTGGGTTGGTGGGCATTAATGTACCTCAGAACGTTGCAGCAGAAATGGCGCACTTGTTGCATTGTAGGGTGCAAGCATTCCCTTTTCAGTACTTAGGGGTGCCATTAGGTGCTAACCCACGCCTTCATAGTACGTGGGCACCAGTAATCACTAGATTCAAAGGTAAGCTGGCGGCTTGGAAGGGCTCACTATTGTCTTTGGGGGGTCGTCTGATTCTGATTAAATCTGTGCTTAATAGTCTGCCGGTGTACTATATGACCTTCTTCAAGTTGCCGGTGGGTGTTAGGCGGCTGTTGGAAAAATGGATGAAGCGATTTTTCTGGGCAGGAATGGTGGACAAACGCTGCCTATGCAAGGTAAGGTGGGAAAAGGTGACTGCTGGACCAGAGGAGGGAGGAGCCGGTTTGGGTTGTTTGCAGTGGAGGAACTACGCATTGCTCATGAAGTGGAGTTATCGCATAGCCAATGAAACGTGCTCTCTATGGCGACAGATTATTGCGCAGAAGTACAGACCTATTCTGTCTATGGATGGCATTTCGAGTGATGTTCGTCAAGCCTCTGCAGTATGGAATGGAATAGTGACTATCAGCAAATACACAATGCCCAATGGTCGGTGTCTATCATCCTTTTATCATTGGAGATTAGGCAAGGGGGACTCTATCCGATTTTGGCTTGATCCCTGGTGTGGCGCAGCCCCTTTGAAAGCTCTTTTTCCCAGGTTGTACGTGCTCTCCATAGAGAAGGAGGGATCGGTCTTGCAGTTTGGGTCAGGGACGGGTGCTGAGTGGCAATGGAATTGTCTGTGGCGACGTCGCCTGTTTGTTTGGGAAGAGGAGGCTGCAGAGCGTCTCATGCTAATTCTTGGGGATTTCCGGCCCAATCCTTTGGTAGAAGATGCCTTGTTATGGGGTGAACAAAGGCTGCCTTTTACGGCAAAAAATTGCTATCACACTCTCGCAAGGGCAGCAGCGGAGTCATCTGCGCGGCCTATCCCGAATGTCTGGTGTAGGAAGGGTGCACCCAAATGGCAGGTATTTATGTGGTTGGCATGTATGGAGAAACTATCTGCCAAAGGCTACTTAATACGCTTAGGAATCCTGCCAGCGACTGACCAGTTTTGTGATGCTTGTGGCTGTGTGGAAGGGGATGCTACGCACATTTTGCTGGATTGCAGGCAGGCATGGGCATGTTGGTCGTTGCTGTTTAAACATTGGGGATTATGTTGGGTACAACCTAGGTCCACAGCTGATTTTTTTGTTCAATGGGAAGGCTTCTCCATACCAGTCCGATGGCGTGCTCTCTGGTATGTGCTACTCTTTTCTTGTGCATGGAGCATTTGGCTGAGCCGTAACAACAGAATTTTCAGAGGAGTTGTATCAAGTGCGGCAGATATGTATTTTAATGGCATGCGGCATGGGTTTTACTGGCCAAAGACAAATCTTCCTGATATAAATATTGATACTCTCCATGTATTAGCTGTTGGGGATGTTGTCTCATTATTGTCCTCATTAGCAACGTAGTTCTGTTGTTCATTGGCATGCGAAAGCAATAGTTCTGGGATGGAGGAGAATCGGAGCATGCTGCACAACAATAGCTTCCGCTTCCTTGACAGCAACTGGGAATAGAGTCTCAGGTCGTCATATGCCTAGCTGGTTTCAATCTTACTGTTGATAATCAGGATATTGTCACAGCTGCAGGAGAAGTCCGAAATGCAGCAGATAAAAGTATGAAGCTAAATTTTGGCGACCTATCCAGATGCGTTCCTGATGAGTCAATGTCTGCTGGTCGTTGTTAACTCGGGGGATCCTGGGGCTTATGCATATTCCGGCAGATTGTTTGGAGGAGGAGTTTCTGTTGGATTCCTCTTTGTGAGTTGCTGCTGTTT
This sequence comes from Passiflora organensis, assembly GCA_019739055.1. NCBI lineage: Eukaryota > Viridiplantae > Streptophyta > Magnoliopsida > Malpighiales > Passifloraceae > Passiflora > Passiflora organensis. The sequence goes on from JAEPBF010000320.1 coordinate 6,319, forward strand.
TTGATGTTTTGTTCTCCTCTCTGGATTTGTAGCAAATTGGTGCTTGTTAGCTAGTTGGATGTGTTGAGTTCCTGCAGGTTGTTAGCTTGACCCCACAGATCATGTAATTCAGAAACAGGGATATTTATATTGTTGTATTCATCCTATGTATTGCGCTGGCACAATGATTTCATTGTCCAGCCCTCTGTTTTACTCCTTTTTAATAAATTTTTCGATCTTTCTTAAAAAAAAACACACAGCTACAAAGTCTTGATGCATCAGGTTTCGTAGGCAACAATCTGTGTGGTCTTCCTTTATAAGAACTGCGCTGCTATTAATGGATGCCAAATCACAGAAGTAAAAATGGAGATGGAAGTGAATTCAATTGGTTGGTTTTATCTGGATGTGATTTTTTTTTTTGAAAAGAATAATTTTATAAAAATACACAAGAAACTTGAATAAACTCTACTAAGAGGGTTTATAGAAATCCTGTCCCAAAGCAGAAAAAGCCCAAAAAAACATATAAAATTGATAGATTAAACTATCGATCTTGTCTCTGTTATTGCTACCCAAATAAATAAAAAGGAAAACGTGGCAAATTTGAAGTCACAGTGAACAAGAAATGTTCATAAATTCCTTTTTCTTACAAAAACTGAATGGCATCACTAAATTCTGACACCTAAATTGCCCAAAGACAACCTCTAGAAACCCAACAAGCCACCTCAACAATGTTTACATGGCAAAGTCTGTCCACAACAGAAACAGGCAGAGTGAGTGGTATCAGTGCCTCTCGTTATCCTCCTCATCCTTAAACGCTCACCACCACCGCTTCAAATGCAGCACACTCTGCTCAACCTCAGGTCACTCTCCTCCCAGTCACCGCGGCTTCAGCATGCCTCGCTTCCAACTTCCTCTTTTGCTCCCCTCCTTATTCCACTTCTTTGTGCCACAGCTTCAGACCCACCAGGTGCTTTCACTTCCTCACCGCTTACTCTCCTCTCAAACAATCCAGGAAGCAGCAGACCCTCCAGAAGAGCAGTGCCCCTCAGAGTCTGAAGTTGTTCTTGAGCCCCAAAGGGGATGATGATGATGATGACGACAATATTTCAAAAAAAATATTGTCTAGATACCGAAGGGTGATAACTACACCCTATCTAAAGAGCATTATCTCGATACCAAATGTCATTTAAGACATCAAATATTTAAGGGATCATAATTGTTTTTTATTAAAATCAATTCATATAGCAATTTAATTTAAAACACGTTATTAATTTATAAATTATTCTAATACGATCGATTTGGAATCCGAGAGAAAAGAATAGTTTTACGATCTGACAAGGACATCTTTTGTTATCAAAATAATTATATTTTTTGACAAATTTCATCTATATATTTATTAAAAATAATATTATGTTATTATTTTAGGATATATTTTTTTAAAACTAACTATAGTGTGTCAAATTGGTCTCATTTTATAATAAGAAAAATAATAATATTTTTTATTCAATTTTCTAACACCATACAAAATATGTCTTATTTTTGCCGTGAATTATGGGATACGTCAAGAAAAATAAATAAATACACTATATGAAAACATTTGAAAGGTTTCAATTGGTTGAAAGAAATTACAGATGCTTTACAGCTTTTATTTTTTGTCAGTACACAAGACTTGACCCAAAAAAATAAAGTCGTTTGCATCTATACTTCTAAATGCACAAAGTCTACAAGGGTGGGATATTAAGAAAAGACACGACTTGTCATACCGTGTAACAAACGCTGAACTGAACGCTATCTTCTACGACCGTCCGTCTCACACTAGACACACAAAAGTAAGGATGGATGGAAAAATATCATCATTGTTTTCCATTGACTTGACTAAATTCGAACTATTTGCCATTGCGTGATATCTACTCAAATTCTACTGCAGTAGGAATTACCCATGATTTTTTTTGAAAAGTATCGATATATATTAATGATAAGTAGTAGTACAGGGGAGCTGAACAATTGGATATTGTACCAGCTCAAGTAACACTAAAATGCTAACAGATACTATATTAAGATACACCATCTGAAACTTTCCTTCCACCATCAATCTACCTGGCCAGTAATGACAATAGTTCACCGACAGGCAATATATCCAGACTATCAATATCGACCCCTTGTAGATTAGTTTTCGCCCAATAGAATCCATGTCGCATCCCCTTGTAATACATGTCAGCTGCAGTTTTCGCCCAATAGAATCCATGTCGCATCCCCTTGTAATACATGTCAGCTGCAGTGCTATCTTGTCTTCGAAAAATTCTATTGTTTCGCCCCAACCAAATGCTCCATGCACATGAAAATAATAGAACATACCATAAGCCGCGCCATCGTCCGGGGATTGGAAAGTCCTCCCATTGTACAAATAGCACAGCCACAGACCGGGGAGGAACCCAGCATAATCCCCAATGCTTAAACAACAATGACCAGCACTGCCATGCCTGCCTGCAGTCAAGTAATATGTGATTAGCATCCCCTTCCACAGCGCCGCAGGCATCACAAAATTGATCCGTGACAGGTAGAATTCCTAGACGGATTAAGTAGCCCTTGGCAGTGAGCTTCTCCTTGCAGGCTAACCACATAAACGCTTGCCACTTTGGAGCCCCCTTCTGGTACCATACATTTGGGATTGAATACTCCTGAGACACCGCAAGAGTTGCTGCAAGAGACCGGTAGCAGTTTTTAGCCGAGAACGTCTTCATCTGTTCGCCCCACATTAGTAAGTCTTCGTGCAAAGAATCTGGAGAAAGTCGTCCCAGAAGAGCCAACAAATGCCCCATTTCTTCTTCCTCCCAAGCGAATAGAAGACGCCGCCAGGTAAAATGCCAATGCCATTCAATGCCTGACCAAGACCCAAACTGCAAAATCAACCCGTCTTTCTCCAAGGAGAGCATATATAGTCTAGGAAATAGACCTCTTAAAGGAACTGATCCACACCATACATCCTGCCAAAACTTAATGGAGTCTCCCCTCCCCAATTTCCAGCGGTAAAAGGCTGATATGCACTGCCCATTAGTCGTAATCATTCTACTGGTGTGAACAATACCGTTCCATACCGCAGACCCTTGACGAACATCAGTGGCAATGCCGTCCACACAGAGAGTGGGGCTGTACTTCTGTGCTATTAACCGTCGCCATAGGGAGCAGGTGTCAGTAGCTATACGATAACTCCACTTAGTGAGTAATGTATAATTCCGCAGCTTTAAACAGCCCAGACCAGCTCCACCCTTGTCAGTTGCGGTAGTGACCGTTGCCCATCTAACTTTGCACAAACACCGTTTGTCTACCGTCCCAGCCCACAGAAAGCATTTCATCCATTTCTCCAACTCCCTCCTAACACCCACCGGCAGCTGAAAAAATGTCATATAATACACAGGCAGGCTGTTGAGAACCGATTTGATCAAAGTAATTCTCCCCCCCAGCGACAGCAATGCACCCTTCCAGGCAGCTAGTTTACCTTTGGACCTAGCCACCACCGCAGCCCACGTGCTCTGACGACGTGGATTGGCACCAAGGGGCACTCCAAGGTACTGAAATGGCAATGACTGCAACCTGCAATATAAGTCGCATGCAAGCTCCATAGCCGTAGTCCTAGGAACATTAACTCCTACAAGAGCCGACTTGAAGAAGTTGACCTTGAGACCAGATAACATCTCATAACAACGCAAGACACTTTGAATGTTAAATAATCCCTGGTGGTCGCCTTTGCAGAATAGAATGACATCGTTTGCATACTGAAGATGTGTTAGCTGTATGCTGCCGATACTGATTCCCTGGAAAAGATTGCAGTCCACAGCTCTGCAAAGCATTTGCGGGAAGACTTCCCCCACTAAGTTAAACAATAAAGGAGATAATGGATCACCCTGGCGCAGACCTCTTCCCATTTTAAATTCGGCAGACGGCACACCATTGATAAGAACGGCACAACAAGCTGAAGAAACACAAGCCTGAATCCAACGACACCATTTCGCTCCGAATCCCATTGTTTCCATAACATCAAATAGAAAGTTCCACCGCACCGAATCGTAAGCCTTCTGAAAATCCAGCTTAAAACACCAGCCCTGTTGTTTAGATATCCGCATGGAGTGAATGATTTCATTACCAACCATCACTGAATCCGCTATAAACCTACCTTCCATAAAACCGGTCTGAAGTGGAGAAATGAGATGGCTCGCCACTCTCTTAAGTCGGTGAGATAGTAGTTTAGCAATAATTTTGTACAAACTATTGACAAGGCTGATCGGCCTGTACTGCGAAAAATCTGCAGCCCCCTGGATTTTGGGAATCAACGTAATGAAACTATTATTGATACCCTTCGGTAATACACCACTGACATAAAATTCCTGCACCATTGTAATGATATCAGCTCCAATCACTGCCCATGCTTTCTTAATGAAATTGAAATTAAACCCGTCTGGTCCTGGAGCCTTATGACTCCCGCAAGCCCAAACTGCCCTCTTGATCTCATCCGCTAAAAATGGGCTCTCCAATTCAACTCTATCAGTGGAAGATAATTGCGGCAGGACCAGCTCCCCCAAACCAAAGCAGCAGCTACCTCCACCCGCAAATACTTCCTGGAAGTAAGCCATTGCCGCAGCTTTAATCTCTGCAGGCTGACTGAGTTCTCTGTCATTCACGCGAATCGTTCCAATAAAATTGCGGCATTGTCGAATCGAAGCACAAGAATGAAAAAACCTGGTGTTTTTATCCCCAAGTTTTAACCACTGCTGCCTAGATTTCTGGCGCCACATGGCCTCAATCTGCCGCTTGAGATTCCATTTCTGGTTATGTAAATCAGCATATCGTGAGGTCAGATTCTCCTCCCTAATCTGCCGATTCTGATCCAGTAAATCAAGTTCTGCAAGGATTGTCTTCAATCTGTTATCTAATTCTCCATAAGACTCTCTATGCCAGACTTTGAGCTGCTGCTTCATAAAAGCCAACTTTTTAACCACACAATACGCTCCAGGAAAGCGCTCACCTGCCTCCTTCCAACACCTCTCCACCTTGGTCAAAAAATCTTTATCCTCCCACCATACATCCCATGTACAAAAGGGTCTACTACCCTAGGAAAGACAATCGGCTTTCAAGATTAAAGGGACATGATCAGAAAAACCACCCTTATCCCTTGCAAACAACCGATGCCTATTGAATTGAAGACACCACGACAAAGAAACCAATGCCCGGTCAATTCTAGACGCACTATGAGTGTTGAACCACGTATATGCTTTACCAAGAAGAGGCAAGTCAACTAAGCCATTCCTGTGTATGAAATGTGCAAACCTGGAAGCCGCATTCCTTTGAAAAACACCGCCTAACCTCTCCTCTGCTGTAAGGGTTTCATTAAAATCACCTATGATCACCCAAGGGACTGTGTCCGCCGACTTCCGTTGCTGTATTTCCTCCCACATTCTGCGCTCCACTGCCAGGTTAGGCGCATGAAGCCCCACACAAACAAAGCGAAAACCTGAGCCCCGCACCATCATCTCTAATAACAGCCATCTCTCAAACTTTTCAATACCAAAAATCTGAACGGTCGCATCATTCCACATACATACAATGCCGCCAGCCCTACCCTGAGCATCTATGGCTGTCCACTGTATGTTATTTCCAGGCCACAATCTACGCACCAAGCAATCTGAAAAGCTCTCCCTCTTTGTCTCACACAAAATCATTACACTCAACTGCTCCCTTCCTATAAGAATCCGAATTTGATTCTCTTTCAACCGTCCACCACACCCACGTACATTCCACATAGCAAAATTAATCATCAACAATTAAACCCCTCAACAAAACAAGCACCAAACTCACCTTATAATGCACACTCAGTGGCCCACGCCTGCCTGTCTTTCTTAATTCTCCCCTGCAATTTTTGCCGAATAGTTGCCTTAGTTTGCTTTCGAGTGAGTCCCAAAGTTGCAGCCACCTCCAATGTGTGCTGAGCCTCCTCCTCAATCGAACATTGTTCGGGTGCTGATCCCCTAGAACACGAGGGTGCAGAGCTATCCTCTGTCTTATCACTGTTGGCAGCTAGGAAAGAGGGTCCTCCACCATTTGTGAACCGCCACCCCTCCCCATAAGACTTTCTCTTCCAGATGACAAACTACCAGTTGGTTTTAGATGACGTAGTGTTTTCTGTTTCCCCAATCTTCCCATGGAAGGCCTACCTTTGAAGATCTTCGAAGCTTTGCTTCCTTCTTTCCTCATTTTGGTAAAGACGGTCTCCTCAGGACACCTTACCGATGCTGAACTCTCCTTCGTTGGTTCCAGAGGCAGCCTTTCAGAGAATGCATTCCGGAAAGGCTGCAATTGACCCCTGTCACTGAATGTATTTCACACCAGCATAAACCCATGTGCTGAGCAATGACTAAGTCCCCCCTCACAGGAAGTGGAATGACTTAAAAGCCCTCCTTTAAGTGACTGCACTGCTACACTGGTAGGCACGTGACTTATTTGGTGGGGCTTCAAAGCCAGGCTCCCCTCTCCATGCTTGACTTGCTCAGAATTATACCTATCCTCTGCTTTATTCCCCGACAACACTGGTTGGGAGAAGAGCTGTCGGTCTGTGGAGTGCGTGCGCCCGTGTTCACTAGCAGGCCTGACCTTACTGCGAACTGAATTCTACTGGGGAGAGTTGGCTGGACAACTTGTAGACCCTCCTGTGCCAGATTGTTCTTTGCCGATGTCTGGACCCTCCCTTACATCACCCTGAGCTTCCTCAATACATGCCATGAACAATTGCCCATCAACCTGAAGCTACACCCTCTCCTGAATCGTCCCCAATCTCATAGTGGCAACCTGCAACCTCGCTGTGGCTAAGGAAGTCCAGTTGACTGTAGTTGAATGAGTCTACACCAATGAACCAATGGGTTGGACTATCATATGGAAAACCTCTTCAGACCAAACATGTAGGGGTAAGCCAGACACCTCCACCCAACACAGAAGTTTCCCACCAACGTCTAGTGGACGCCAAGGATGAAAATCATCAAATTTATTTGTCCAATATCCAAGGTTTGAATTAAATTCATGCTGCATGGATGCTTGGGTGGGGAACGTAATCAATCGTTGGGTTCCTCCCATATGATAGCAACCCACGTCCGAAGGAAAGTGCATCCCCTCCTTAAGGTGGCCACGTAAAAAACCCACCGCACTACGATGAAGCCACTCCAAAGCCACCGATTGAGCAGATAACGTGATTGAGCAGATAACGTGATCAAGGAGGCGACAATGGAAGAAGGGGACTTTCCTGTAATAACTTCCACAAATGTTCGACCATCGCATTCCAGTGGAAGAACCTTAGGTACAGTCTGCTGGGCTATTCGCAGGTGCTGTTGCTCCTCGTGTAGTCCTTGGTCTCTCATCAAGCTGCCTTCACCCCGCTAGTTACGTTTCTCCCTTCTATCCGTGTAATGAGCCACGTTAAACCGCATCCGAGTATAGCACCCAAAAGTCGAAACCAGCCTCCGTTGCCTGTGTATCTCTTGAGTACCGCATCTCACGAACTTAGCAAAGCCAAATCTTAATCCCTGCCTGGACCTACGATTTGGGATGAACACATCCGCCACCGGTTCGATGTTGGCAATCTCTCGAAATAGCTTGTTCGAAGTCCACCCGTCAGGAATATCATGTATGAAATAGGAAATATATCTATCCTCAGTAAGAACCTTCGGAGGAGCCCAGGTTGGACGAGACTATGTGTCCAGCCCCATCGCAGCCTGAGGCTGCGAACCAGCCAACCGAGTTTCCTGGACATCTTGCTTGCGAGGAGACAGGGTAGGGGAGGTTGTGTGAGTAGTATGTGGGGTGGGAGTAGAGAGAGGGGGGAGAGTTTTTGATGAGAGAGACATTTGATTGTTTGGCTGGAGGATTAGTTTACTATAAATTACCCATGATTTTAGTTTTAGATATACTGAGTAGTAGGAATTACTGTCATACCACTGATCACGCCTATGCAAGGTATAGGCCAGTTAGTAGTTGGTTTAATAATTATTATTAGAGCAGAAGGAATTAATAATTAACTATGAATATTTTTTTTTAAAAAAAAATATCTTTAATTATATTTTTTGACTAATTGTAGAATGATATTATTTATACCCAAAATATAACCAATTCATCTCCGATGCTATTTACAATCTTGAAATTCTAACCATTTCAACATACTAAACACACTATATAAGTTGCATGTTGTGAATCCTACAAGGAAAATAAAAGGAAAAACACGGCAAATTTGAAGTCATAATGAAGAAGAAAGGTTCATAACATTCTTTTTTCCTTTTAAAAACTGGCATAGTACTTAAGTTCCTGCATGCAAAAATATCGATATCGATGAGGTGATGCCAGTTTGTCATCAGATGTTCAACATTTTTCATCAATTTGATCTAATGGTTTGTTTTTGCCTATGAACTAACCTGTTCACTTTTGTTTTCTTCTCTTTATCTAATGGTGAAACCGTGTGAACGTATCGTAAAATAAAGAAACGTATCTTAGGATCTTCTTAGCTTCTATTGGTTTGTTCGTACCCATTCGACATTACAGTAAATATTTTGATTATTAATAACTGTTGAATAAAACATAGGTGCTTCAATCGTCTTAGATGCTTTTGTTTTTGTTGTTTGTTCCAATGAGTTGACTATATAAACTTTTGGTCAGTAGCGAAGTGGTTAGGTTTAAGTGGCTGTAAGTTGTATATAAAAAGAAATATATAAACTTTTGCATATGCAATTAAAATTAGCCAAAAAGTTCAGACTAGAAATGTTCTGAAGAATTACTTCTGACAATCGATTTTGAGATAAATCTAAAGATTCAAGGGATATCATAACACCCATGTCATCCGGAACTTCTCATGTTAGGAAATTATGAGACAAATTCAAGAATTGCAAACCCTTCGCAGACTGGTTATTTCCTTAGAAATCTTACTAGCAAATTTGTCATTAGAAAGATTTTTTTTTTTTAAAATGCATCGAGTGTATTAAGAGCAATAGCCATAATACAAGGTTGTGGGACAATGAAACATTGTACCCACTGGCCAGGGAAAATGAAACTATCAGATACTATAAACCAAACTATCTGACCAGCAAGGAAGCAAAATCTCCTACAGGCAACAAATCCAAACTATCTATATGTACATCCTTAAGATTCGACTTAGCCCAACAAAAACCATGTCGGAAACCATTAAGAAACATGTCCTCCGTACTGGAAGCTTCCCTCCGGAAAATTCTGTTATTTCTGCTCAACCAGATACTCCAAGCACAAGAAAACAGCAAGACGTACCACAACCGTTGCCAGCGAAAAGGAATTGAGAGACCAGCCCACTGTAAGAACAGGTCGGCCATGGATTTCGGTTGTACCCAGCTTAAGCCCCAATGTTTCACTAGTGTAAGATGGATGCTACACTCAACCATGTTTCTTTTTATTCCATGCAAGGAACTTTCGTAAAACAGAGTACTACCAGAGGAAATATTCCAAATTTTACTTTCTGAATTGTTCATCTTGACCAAACAAAGATGGAAGTCTTTCGCATTCTCCCAAAAGAGCAAAGTCTAGTGGGGGATTATGAAGTGATAACTATACCCTATCTAAAGAGCATTATCTAGATACCAAATTTCATTTAATACATCAAATATTTAAGGGATCATAATTTTTTTTATTAAAATCAATCCATATAGTAATTTAATTTAAAACAGGTTAGCAATTTATAAATTATTCTCATATGTCGATTTGGAATCCGAGAAGAAAGAATAGTTTTACTATCTGACAAGGACACTTTTTGTTATAAACATAATTATATTGTTTTGTCAAAGTTCATCTATATATTTATTGAAAATAATATTATGTTATTATTTTAGGATGTTTTTTCTTAAAACTAACTATAGTGTGTCATATTGATCTCATTCTCTAATAAGAAAAATAATAATATTTTTTATTCAATTTTCTAACACCAAGCAAAATATATGTAGTCTTATTTTTGCCGTGAATTATGGGATACGTCAAGAAAAATAAATAAATACACAATATGAAAACATATGAAAGGTTTCAATTCGTTGAAAGAAATTTTATTTTTTGTCAGTACACAAGACTTGACCCAAAAAAATAATGCATCAGTACTTCTAAGTGCACAAAGTCTACAAGGGTGGGGTATTATGAAAAGATACGACTTGTCATACCGTGAAAAAAGCGCTGAACTGAACGCCATCTTCTATGAACATTCGTCTCAAACTAGACTATCCACACAAAAGTAAGGATGGATGGAAAAATATCATCATTGTTTTCCATTGACTTGACTAAAACAGTCAGTGGTTTGTAAAATAATCCATTAAATTCGAACTATTTGCCAATATCTACTCAAATTCTATTGCAGTAGGAATTACAATCTTGAAATTCTAACCATTTCAACATACTAAACACAGTATATAAGTTGCATGTTGTGAATTCTAAAAGGAAAATAAAAAAAAAATGTGGCAAATTTGAAGTCACAATGAAGAATATATGACTACTGTCTTGTGTATGCTTGATTTTAACCAAGTAGTTGTAGTGCTTTTCGAGCATGTACATCATATCTACATATTTTGAACATTAATTTTAGGCAGGTGGGTACTTATTCTGAAAACCTTAAATTTTACATGGAAAGCATCAAGGATACTTTATCTTTTAAAATAAGTCCACAGAAAAACAGCTATACAAAGAGAGAGTTTTAAAATCATCTTACATGAAAGATGTCACGACCCGGCGGGCCAAGGACGTGTATGTGTGCATGATGGATGATAGTATGATAAAATGCGGTTTTACATTACGAAAAAAACCAGCCGGTTAGCATTTTCTATTTCCTAATATATACGTTTATAGAGTTATTACTGATATCTTAGAAGATTTCTCTGAAAACAGGAATTCATAGGATATTTTGAAGATTTAAAGGCGGATTTCCTGAAGGAGAATCAGAAGCCACGATTCGACAGCTGCTGGCCTGGAAGATCGGAGGTCTGACCATGATCACGGTCCGAGAATCTGCTTGGTATCTCGGGAGATCCTAACTGATATGACAGTAATCTGATTCAGATCCTGCGAGATCTTGGTAGACAGTATATATAGGCCCTGGCCGCGTGTGGCCAGGGGAGAGGATTTTTACTTTGTTTTGAAATTAGACATCTTTATAGCTTCTACTCCGAAAACTTAATGGAGGGCTAGAACTTCTTTTTCCTTGATTTAGTTCATTAACAAGACCGTACCCTTGTGAGGCCCCGTTCAATCCATTATTCAATTTCTTCTGTTATTTCTCGTCATTCTTTGTGCATAGTGATGTTATGGTGCTTGATCAACTCCACAACAAATTAGAAGCCAAACACTGAAAATCGTGAGTGGTGAGTGAAACACGTGCGACGAGAGGGCACACTCAGATTAACTACGTTGCAGATCTGAGGGTGAGGTTTTCTGGGAAGTTGGCCACGAAAGGGCGGAGGACGTTCCCACCCCCTGGAGTGCTCAGTCGTACTGAGCAACCAACTAACTAAGATCCAACAGAAAAGACGTGAATGCATCCGTAGAAGGCCCGTGATCATGGGTGGTCTAGGTATGGATTGAATCGAGGAATATTAAAAGCATTTGAATCAGACCTTTATTTCTTATTCTCAATTCATTACACTTATTCACTCAATCTCTACCTATTACTCATAACCCATAACCCTTCGATTTAATCGACCGTGGGCACACCGCGACCACGACCGATTCCACATTAAGACTTCCAACTCTGAGCCATCTCCCTGAGGATTCGACCTTCCTTGCTGCTAGCTACCTGTCCAAAAAGAGGAAGATTATTTTGGTGAACACACGACAGTCATCAAATTGGCGCCGTTGCCGGGGAAACGGAAAATCAAGATTTGGAATTCTTACAGTATATGACCCGTTCAAGCCGGACAGGACCTTTGTTGCTGTTTGATCCAGAAATTGAGTCAACCTGTCGGCTAAATAACTCTAGAAGAAGACGAGACCCGTCTACATCTGCTGCAGCGTCAGATTCTAATCAAGCAAGTGACCGTGACCAGATCGATATCACGGTCAGTTCATCACCAAGCAATCCCGCTTCTCCAATCCATATACCAGCCTCACCAATGGCGGACGACCCAAACAGAGCGAGGAATCATGGGGATCCACCAGCACCAATAGGAGATCCTCCACTAGAGGATCCTCCTCCAATGAATGATGAGGTCGAAAGAAGAAGACCTTACAAGGTACTAGATGCCTTTCTAGCTGATGAAGAAGAGGATGAAGCTCAACTCATCCCAATGGAAGAAATGGGGGGAACCGGTAGATTTAGAAGACCAATGTGCATCATTCACGAGAATGATCGAGATGTTAATTATGAAATGAAGCCCGGACTCCTTCAAACTTTGCCTTTCTTCCATGGACGAGCCCGTGAAGACCCAAACGAACACCTGAGGAAGTTTGAGATGGCATGTACGAGTTTTAAACCAAAAGGTTTGGTAATGGATCAGGTACTGCTTCGTTCGTTCCCTTTTTCCTTAAAGGGAGAGGCCGAGGAATGGCTTAGTGAGATGCCTCCTGGATGCATCAGGACATGGGACGAAATGGTAGACGCATTCTTATACGAATATTTCCCACCTTCTGTCGAAGATGATCTCAGACGGGAAATAGCTGTGGTTCGACATGATGACGCAGAAACCTTGTACGACTACTGGAGACGATTTAAGAAACTCTACTCAGCATGCCCACGACATGGCTATACTAATTTTCAGTTGCTTCAGGCTTTCTATCATGGTATGGACGATGAAACTAGGAGTGCTGTAGACCATTCTGCCAATGGATATCTTCTTTCCCTTGACTCGCGGAGAGCTAAAGATCTCATTCTCAACATGATAAAGGGAGCCAAGCACCGTGTAAGACGAGGGAGACCAGCTCCAAAACCAACCACCGGAACAGCTGCGGCAGCCTCCATGGTCATCGCAGAAGCAGACCTCCAGCAAATGATTGACAAAACCGTGGGGAATGCATTCAAGAAATATGTTTCTCAACTTCAAGCAAATCCATGTGAGTTCTGCGGAAACTGTGACCACAGTACAGACCAGTGCCCCAAAGTCCTCAACAATGAAATCCAAGATGCAAACGCATACAATCAGTATGTCCCTCCATACCGCAGGAACCCAGAGTTTACTGACAAACAAGGTGGGTTTTATGAACCAAGAAAGGCTTATCTAAATCCGCTCTATGATGGAGGAGCACAAGAGCAACAAACCAACCACCGAGGACCTGAGCACAGATCAGGAGCCACTTACGAAAGGGGGTCTTCCAGCCGCAACCATCAGGAGGAGTTAGACAAAATATGGGACGCCCTGAAGCAAGTAACACTGCACCAGCAATTATTTGCACAACAGCAGCTGGCCAACCAAAATGCTCAGAATGCTAGGGAAGGTAAGTTACCTGCACAACCTGAAACTAACCCCAAGCATAATGTTAGTGCCATCATTCTTAGGTCTGGAAAAGAACTTCAGGAGCCACCACAGGTGCAGGTCAGACAAACCAAGGTCACGGAGGAGCCACAACCTATTCAAGAAGGAGCTGGCACTGCGGAGTAGGGGTGTCCACCATTTCCCTTCCCGACCCGTCCGAAATCGGTTGGGAAATCGGTCGGGAAATACAAGGTTTTCCCGAAAATCGGAAGGGAAAAATTTTTCCCGAATTTTAATTCGGTAAAAATTTACCGATATTGTCGGGTCGGGAAATTTACCGACTTTTCCCGACCCGACAACAGTGAACAAACTTTCCCCTTTTTTATTTTTTTATTATGTTAAGGAGGAAACTCCTGCTGATATAGAAATGCTTGAGACTGATTAGTAATTTAGTTTTCTAATGATATATTAATGATATATTTTTTGATTATAGTGTTTGTTGTGATTGATCATACTAATTGGTTTATTTTTTTATTCTTTATTGTTGTATTTACAGATATTGCAGACTTGGATTTGGAAAATCCGATTGAAGTTTGAACTCATGCTAATAATGAAATTCTTTATTGTAAGGTAACTAAATTCTTTAATTCATTAGACCCAATATGAATTTCAAATCCAAATGCTAGTTGCGTTGGGCACTCAATGGGTATTGATCTTGTGCTTATTTAATAGATTATGTTGTTTAAAGAGGAATTGCTGCTTATATCTTTACCATAATTGCTGCATTTGTAATAGAAACAATTGAATTGGATAAAAATTCGTGAACTGATGATGAGATCAAAGAAGAACTATGTGTTCATATATGATTGATTTTTGTGATAACTGTCTAAAAAATCGGGAAACGGGAAATGGCTTTCCCGTCCCGACCCGTATTTCGGACGGACGGGAAACGGGAAAAATTCTTGTCCGGAAAAAATCGGGAAAATTATGATCGGGAATTTTCCGTTGGGAAATTTTTTTTGAAAAATTCGGGAACGAAAATTCCGGACCCGACTTTTTGAACACCCCTACTTCGGAGATGCCCTCGTTTCAGCCAAAAACAATACCGCAAGACGACGAAGCAGAAGTTGAAAAAGAAATTGAAGTGCGGCCCAAGCCCGTGATCACGATACCTCCACCATTCCCTGCCAGATTAGCGAAAAACAAAAAGAATCAAGAGGAGCAGGCCATTCTAGATATCTTTTGGAAAGTGGAGGTCAATATACCTCTTCTAGAGACAATAAAGCAAATTCCAAAATTTGCTAAATTCTTGAAGGAGTTATGCACCAACAAAAGACGATTGTCTGATCATACCAAGGTCACGGTGGGAGAGGTTGTGTCTGCAGTCCTCCAGAAAAACATGCCCCAGAAATACAACGACCCGGGAATGTTTTCAGTCCCACTAAAAATTGGAGGTGTCCAGATAGCACAAGCTATGGGTGACTTGGGTGCATCAATCAATGAAATGCCAATGTCTGTGTACAAGACTCTCAACCTCGGCAAATTGAAGAAAACTGGAGTGGTAATTCAGCTAGCTGACAGATCAGTGGTGCATCCAGCTGGAGTGGTTGAAGACTTGCTAGTACAGATAAAAGGGTTGGTATTCCCAGCAGACTTCTTTGTACTAGAAATGGAAAACGATGGACAACAATTGATTATACTCGGAAGGCCTTTTCTAAAGACAGCTAGAACGAAGATCGATGTCCACCGAGGTACTCTGACAATGGAGTTTGATGAGGATACTGTGACCTTCAGTATACCTGAAGCCATGAGACATCCGGATCCTGGAGCCAATATATTTGCCCTAAACACTATAGACGAACTTGTTCAGACTGCTTCCAGGACATACAACACTGACAAATTGCAAGTTGCTCTGGAAGACAGCATAGAAATCGAAGGTTTCGAGGATGCAAGCACCGAAGTAGACGACCTGATGATCGATGCTCTCCGTGACCTCACCGTGACCACGGTAGAGCCACCTCAGGTAAATTATGTCAACCTCCCAGTTGCGCATGAGAAGTTACAACTCAGCATAGAGCACCCGCCAGCCTTGGACTTGAAGCCACTACCATCACATCTGCGGTATACCTACCTAGGTGAAAACAACACCCTTCCAGTAATAGTCTCCAGCAAGCTATCTATGGAAGAACTTGCACAGTTGACAGCAGTACTCAAAGCGTACAAACAAGCTATCGGGTGGACTTTAGTAGACCTAAAAGGAATCAACCCCGCCGTTTGTATGCACAGAATCTTACTAGAGGATGACTCACAACCCACCCGAGATGCGCAGAGAAGACTAAACCCGCCAATGATGGAGGTGGTGAAGAAGGAAGTACTGAGATTACTAGATGCAGGTATGATATACCCGATTTCCGACAGTAAATGGGTAAGTCCAGTGCAAGTGGTGCCTAAGAAGACCGGAGTCACGGTAGTCCAGAATGACCGAGGGCTCGCCGTGCCCACGAGAGTCCAAAATGGATGGCGAGTCTGCATAGATTACAGGAGGTTAAACAAGGCTACTAGGAAGGACCATTTCCCACTTCCCTTCATCGATCAGATGCTTGAAAGGTTAGCTGGAAAGAGTCACTACTGTTGTCTAGATGGTTACTCAGGTTTCCATCAGATTCCCGTAGCTCCGGAGGATCAGAAGAAGACAACGTTCACATGTCCATTCGGCACATTTGCTTACAGACGTATGCCCTTCGGTCTATGCAATGCACCAGCAACTTTCCAAAGATGCATGGTCAGCATTTTTTTGAAGTACGTGGAAAACATAATTGAGGTGTTTATGGACGACTTTACTGTATATGGCGACTCCTTCCAAGTCTGTTTAACCAACCTCACGAAGATTTTGCAGCGGTGCATAGAAAAGGACCTAGTCCTCAACTACGAGAAATGTCATTTTATGGTAGACAAGGGGCTGATTCTGGGTCACATTGTCTCATCAAAAGGTATCCAAGTTGATCAAGCCAAGATAGAAGTCATCAAGACCCTACCTTACCTCACGACAACCAGAGAAATCAGGTCATTTGTGGGTCATGCAGGCTTTTACCGACGATTCATAAAAGACTTCTCCAAGATAACTCAGCCCATGTGCCGATTACTACAACAGGATGTAGAATTTGATTTCAACGAAGAATGTAGGCAGGCCTTCGACAAAATTAAAAGATTGCTGATCTCTGGCCCAATCATACAACCCCCGGACTGGTCACTACCATTTGAACTGATGTGTGACGCCAGTAATTATGCCATAGGCGCAGTACTTGGGCAAAGAGTAGGCCGTGATCCCCACGTGATCTATTATGCCTCCAGGATGCTGGACACTGCTCAAGTAAACTACACAACCACGGAAAAAGAGCTACTGGCAATAGTCTTTGCCTTGGAGAAATTTTGACCTTACCTACTAGGGACCAAGGTCACGGTCTACTCAGACCATTCCGTTCTTAGATACCTGATGGCCAAAAAGGAGTCTAAACCGCGGCTAATCCGATGGGTATTACTCTTACAATAATTTGACATCACCATCAAAGACAAGAAGGGCACGAAAAACTATGTCGCAGATCACCTTAGCAGGCTCGTGACCACGGCCGAACCTCGGCCAATTCAAGAGACTTTCCCAGATGAGCATCTCATGCTTACAGAAGTCATATCCATCCCCTGGTATGCTGACATCGTCAATTTTCTTGTTACTAATGAGTTGCCTGACCACTTGACGCGAAATGAAGCTGCCAAGATCATGAGGGAGTCACGATTATACATATGGGATGATCCCTACCTATGACATTTTTGCAATGACCAGATGATCAGGAGATGTGTACCCAAGGAAGAACATCAATCAATCATACGCTTCTGCCATGATGAGGCATGTGGAGGACATTTCGGACCCCGAAGAACCGCTAGGAAGATCCTGGAAAGTGGGTTCTTTTGGCCCACTTTATTCTATGATTCCTACAGGTTCTGCAAAGCGTGTCCCAGATGCCAATGAGAAGGTACTCTAAGCCATCGAGATGCAGCACCCCTACAGCTCATTCTTGTGTGTGAAGTTTTTGATGTGTGGGGAATCGACTTTATGGGTCCTTTCCCATCCTCATCTGGCTTCACATACATCATCCTTGCTGTGGATTATGTTTCAAAATGGGCAGAGGTGAAAGCCACCAGAACCAATTGTGCCAAGACCACGGTGGAATTTATCCGCAAGAGAATCTTCTGTCGATATGGAGTGCCTAGAGCCATCATCAGTGATAGAGGTACGCACTTTTGCAATCAGCTCTTCTGGAATCTACTGAAGAAATATGGTGTGGTACACAAAACTTCCACGGCCTACCATCCACAAACAAATGGTCAAGCTGAGGTCACCAACAGGGAAGTTAAATTCATACTCCAGAAAACAGTCAATCCTAACCGGAAAGACTGGAGTCTCAGGCTTGATGACGCACTTTGGGCATACAGGACTGCGTATAAAACCCCAATCAGAACTACTCCTTTTCGCCTCATCTTTGGGAAAGCCTGTCACCTTCCGGTCGAAATTGAACACAAGGCTTACTGGGCTATCAGACAGTGCAACCAGGAGTTTGCACAAGCTGGGGAGGAGAGGCTGTTGCAGATAGGAGAGCTCGAGGAGCTGAGACTTAATGCCTATGACAGTTTGAAGATATACAAGGAGAAGGTCAAACATTTTCATGACAAGAACATCCGCAGTAAGCACTTTGCTGTAGGACAACAGGTATTGTTATACCATTCGAAATTCAAAATTTTTGCAGGTAAATTGCGCTCAAAATGGATAGGACCCTTCACCGTGACCACGGTCTACCCTCACGGCACTGTTGAAATTATGAGCCACGAAACAGGGAAGATTTTTAAAGTCAACGCTCACAGGCTCAAACCATTCTATGAACTACCTGCTGAGGACGCAAGACAGGATCTTGCGGTTCCAGAGTACCAGTGATACAAAAGTATCAGCAATAAGTTGAGCCAAACGACACTAAACAAAGGCGCTTCTGGGAGGCAACCCAACAATTTTTGTTTTAATTTCGCTTGTTGTTTATGTAGTTATTCAGGTGCCTTATTGCTGATTTTGGAAGCCAGGGGAATACTTAAAGACTAGGAACGGTCACAGGGGGGGCACAGCCGTTGCAACACCTGTCTATTTAAGGCCCAGTGATAGAAAAACCCTCCACACGACTCCAACTGCCCCACGACCTATGACCCTGGCCGGTCAAAAGACTACTACCTGCTCTGTCCCGCGTACCTATACCTCCACAGATTCTTGGCCTACAGCTTCTCCGGCAGACCAAATACAGCTGCCACACTGAATAGAATGAAGCTTCTCATCCTCTGGTGCATGCAGACGAACACAAAGCCGAACCTGGCTGTGTTCCTGACCCGACAATTCCAGAAACATCAGAAGAAGGGTCAGCCATTGATCCTCGGGAGCATCATCACCCATTTGGCGAAAGCACTGAAGGTTAAGCTCCCGAGTAATCTGAGGTTGGTTCACGAGATGGTGCCCCTGAACATAGCCAGTCTGCTGAACATGGGACTACTGCTGCAGACCGACCAAAGGGGGTACCAATTCCGTGCCCCAGGTAAGCCCGCTATGGGAAGAGAGCCACGTACCAGACAGCCCTCGACTCCATCCACTTCAGGCCTACCCCCATCATCATCCGCCCCAGCAATTCTCCACCCAGACCTTTTGGCATGGATGCGATCTGTGGACAAGAGGCTGAAGATGCTGACAAAGCAGATGTTGACACTCCGTACAAGTGTCAACCATGCCCTCGGACTACCCACAGATGACTCAGCTGAGGATCTTGACGAAAGCGAGGACGATGAAACTGCCTAAAGGGTCTAGCCAACCCACACCAGGTTCCAATTCAGTAGTATTTCTATTCCTTATGCTTATCTTATGCATGCTTAGGGGCAAGCATGACTTAAGTATGAGGATATGGGTACCCATCATCGCGCGCTTGTTTTTTTTGTTTTTTGTTTTATGCTTATTTTTGCTTTAGTGAGTTTATTGCTTGTTCTTGCGTTTATTTTTCCGATTTTCGCATCCCATTACTTTGCATTTGCCATACTTGATAATTACCTTCTAGCTATTTTGTGCCATATACTTATTCATGTGTTCAAAACCATAGAACCTAGAACTGCCACCACTTGGGAACTACAGAGGTATAGGCTCGGATGTTGAATTTCTTCTCACCAGGGTCACTGCCTGACTTAGGCACATTCACTATGATAGCTTGAAATAAGACCACATAGCACAACATGGGAGACCTTGGGAACGGATTTTTTTTGAGTGGTTCATACTCAGGGAACAAATCTAGAACTTGCCAAGTTTGCCTCATAAACCTACATCATAAGTATGTCCAGAGACGTGATTTGGGCACTTAGATTATAACCTTTGCATACAAAGACCTTTGTTTGTTGAAGCCGACCCTTGAACAGTACCATTAGGAGCCATCTTTGAGCCTAAGCCTATTTTTGTTGCTACCCAAGAAACAGCTCTCTCCTACTCCTAGAGAACCTGGGGGCCAGCCACTCACCAACCAGCAAGGAAAGGAATCCTGACTGGTGCCAGTAAAACACACCATGACCGCCCCGTGACCACGGTTGATATGCATGCCCGTCCTCCACCATGTGTAAAAGAAAGCAGAAGAAAAAGGGAAATGACATTACCCCTGACATCTGACGAATTAAAACACGAAGAGAAGGAGACGAAGGGTACAATCAGAAACAATGATCAACCCAAGAGAAAAACAACAGAAGAATGCAGAACTATCTCTGCAAAGAACTCGCGGGAAGTGCTTAGTCAAGAGAAATAGGCCAGGGAAGGTAACAAAACGGTTAGTGGTTGGTTGGCACCCTCTCAGCCAAATAGCCTTTTCCATCATACCCCTGACCAAGGCCACGGTACAGTCCCTGAACAAAGCCCCATTGATCTTTAGACTTACTTAGGCAAGCAGGGGAGTTTGGAAAGCTTGGCAAGCTTATGGTATTTAGAAACTGGTGTGAATGAGGAGAGGTCCTTGGTAGTGTAGTTCTGAAATTTCTGTGTGGTTTGATCAAGCGCATGGTTGTGTGTGTTTTAATTCTCGCATACACCCGTTTTGAGAAATTCTCTTTCTGATTAATATATCTCTGATAGGCTACTTAAGGTGAATGATCAAGTTTCTTTGGACTAGAATGCATGCTTAGGGACAAGCATGACTTAAGTATGAGGATATTTGATAGTATGATAAAATGCGGTTTTACATTACATAAAAACCGGCCGGTTAGCACTTTCTATTTAGTAAAATATATACGTTTATAGAGTTATTACTGATATCTTAGAAGATTTCTCTGAAAGCAGGAATTCACAGGATATTTTGAAGATTTAAAGGCGGATTTCCTGAAGGAGAATCAGAAGCCACGATTCGACAGCTGCTGGCCTGGAAGATCGGAGGTCTGACCATGATCACGGTCCGAGAATCTGCCTGGTATCTCGGGAGATCCTAACTGATATGGCAGTAATCTGATTCAGATCCCGCGAGATCTTGGTAGACAGTATATATAGGCCCTGGCCGCGTGTGGCCAGGGGAGAGGATTTTTACTTTGTTTCGAAATTAGACATCTTTATAGCTTCTACTCTGAAAACTCAATGGAGGGCTAGAACTTCTTTTTCCTTGATTTAGTTCATTAACCAGACCGGACCCTTGTGAGGCCCCGTTTAATCCATTATTCAATTTCTTCTGTTATTTCTCGTCATTCTTTGTGCATAGTGATGTTATGGTGCTTGATCAACTCCACAAAAAATTAGAAGCCAAACACTGATAATCGTGAGTGGTGAGTGAAACACGTGTGACGAGAGGGCACACTCAGATTAACTACGTTGCAGATCTGAGGGTGAGGTTTTCTGGGAAGTTAGCCACGAAAGGGCGGAGGAAGTTCCACCCCCCTGGAGTGCTCAGTCGTACTGAGCAACCAACTAACTAGGATCCAACAGAAAAGACGTGAATGCATCCTTAGAAGGCCCGTGATCATGGGTGGTCTAGGTATGGATTGAATCGAGGAATATTAAAAGCATTTGAATCAGACCTTTATTTCTTATTTTCAACTAGTTACACTTACTCACTCAATCTCTACCTATTACTCCAAACCCATAACCCTTCGATCTAATCGACCGTGGGCACACCGTGACCACGGCCGATTCCACATTAAGACTTCCAACACTGAGCCATCTCCCTGAGGATTCGACCTTCCTTGCTGCTAGCTACCTGTCCAAAAAGAGGAAGATTATTTTGGTGAACACACGATAGTCATCAATGGATCACAACTGCAACACTCAGTCGGGCTTCTAACCACATGACCCAAAAGATGCATCTTGTTCCAAATGATACCATCACACAACACATATAAGCCCAAGACCCCCCCGCTCCTTTCTGACGTGGGATTGGGTAACCTGACCCCACCTACGGGCTGGGTCTCACAAAAGATGCTAGAAAATGTTGTTTTGGGATAATGATAAGAGTTCAGCTACACTCTCACGTTAGGGTATACCCTTTCATGTCCATGCATTTTTTTTCAGCCAACACCGTCATCTTGCATCATTAGGCGGTAGCCGTTACTGAATGAAATCTCCCACTACTTTATATTCCAAATACTTTGAAAGTTAGGTGTGCATCAATCTAGTCTTAGAACCTATTCGACCTTGCTTTGTAATGCTGACACTGTTAGAGTCTGTGGTACTCTATCAGGTGTTGCATGATGAAAATGTATAGGCCATTTGGCAGTTGGCTTGTATGCTACAAATAGCTTATGTCCATTATTTTTTTTTTTGAAGAAATATCGAGATATATTAAGGATTAAGTAATAATACAGGGGAGCTAGACAATGAAACATTGTACCAGCTCAATGAACCAATTGAAACTGACAAATCCTATGATGAGTTACAGAGTCTGAACTTTCCTACTCCAGAGAATCTACTTGCGTGATCATTTAATCTCTTCGCTGAACATTATTCGCTAAACAATCTATAGACCCAGCAAAGAAACAAAATCTCCTGAGGGTAACAAATCCAGACTGTCCATGCATACCTCCTCAAGATTAGTCTTTGCCCAATAAAAACCATGCCGCAGACCATTATAAAACATATCATCAGCACTAATATCTTCATTCCTGAAGATTTTGTGATTTCTGCCCAGCCAAATACTCCACGCAAGAGAAAATAACAGAACATACCACAATTCTTTCCATCGTCGGGGAATTGGATAACCATCCCAATGCACAAATAAATCTGCCATATACCGTGGCTGGATCCAAACTAAGCCCCAGTTCTTAAACAATAGCGACCAGCATATCCATGCCTTCCTACAATGAAGCACAATATGATTGGAATCCCCTTCTATGGCTCCACAAGCGTTGCAATTTCGATCAGAATCAGGTAATAGACCAAGTCTGTTTAGATGTCCTTTGGTCGTAAGCTTCTCCCTGCACGCAAGCCACATGAACGCTTGCCATTTGGGAGCTCCTTGCTTGCTCCAGACATTTGGGATTTGTTGCGCAATCGGTGGGACTAAACACTCTACCAGTGAGTTGTAACAATTGCGAACTGAAAAAATGCGCAACTGCGTTCCCCACAACAACATATCTTCATCTGCAAGTGACGGTCTAAGCCCTTCCAGCATGGACATTAATCGCTCAACTTCATCATCCTCCCACGCAAATAGCCGTCTCCTCCACATGAAAGACAACCTCCAAACCGTTCCAATCAGTGTCCCAAACCGCCACACTGATCCATCTTTATCAAGTGATAACTCATATAAGCGAGGAAAGATTATCTTTAAAGGCATCGTACCGCACCAAACATCATACCAAAAGGAAATTGAATCCCCTTTGCCCAATCGCCAATGGTAAAAAGCTGAGAGGCTCTGACCATTTGGAAAAGTTGAGCTGCTTGTTCGTACAATTCCCCTCCATATGGCCGATCTTTCGTTTACAGCACTAACAATACCTTCATACCGCAATGTAGGCTGATACTTTTGTGCTATAACCTGACTCCACAATGAGCAAGTATCTGTAGCCAATTTGTAACTCCACTTCATCAACATAGCATCATTCCGCATCTTCAAGCATCCCCATCCAGCTCCACCTCTGTCTGTCTTTCTTACTGTCACTGACCAGCTAACTTTGCACAAACATCGCTTATCCACCTTCCCTTTCCATAGAAATCGCCGCATCCATTTTTCCAACTCCTTCCGCAATCCCACAGGCATCCTGAAAAAGGTCATATAATAGAGCGGTAGACTATTCAATATTGACTTCAGCAATGTGAGCCGACCCCCCATTGACAACAGGGAGCCCTTCCATGCCGCTAGTTTACTTTTGAATCTAGCGATCACCGTAGACCAGGTGCTTTGGCATCTTGGATTAGCTCCAAGAGGCACCCCTAAATATTGGAATGGCAAGGTCTGGAGCTGACAGTGAAGTGTAGCCGCCATGTTACTAACCTCCCCAACTGGCACATTGATTCCCACCAAACCGGATTTGAAAAAATTAATCTTTAATCCTGACAATAACTCAAAACATCTCAATATTCTTTTAAAACCAAATAGCCCATGCGGATCACCTTGACTGAAAAGAATTACATCATCAACGTATTGCAAGTGCGTTAGCTGTACGCTGCCGACATTTATTCCTTGGATCAATTGGCAGTCAGCTGCTGTACCAATCAGACAAGACAAGACTTCTGCCACTAGATTAAACAATAACGGAGACAGTGGATCTCCTTGTCTCAACCCTCTACCCAGCTTATGTCTATTATATAAACCGTTCTGCTATTAGATGTTTGTTACTAAATTTCTAGTCAGATGATGTTTAGTGTTTGCTCTGAATGATTTTTTGTGATAAAATATATGTTAATAAATGACAGATTTAAATATAATCTGTATATGAGACACCATGATTAAATTGGTTGATGGTTTATAAGAGTAAAAGGACACTGTGGAAGGATTTTTTTTTTTTAGTTATACATCCACTGACTGTACAAATGATGAATGACTGTTTAAAACTTGGATTTGTTTCAGTTTTTCATGATTGCTTAAGTTAATTGCTTCTTGAAGGCTGTCAGTTTCTGATTTTAATAATTTAGAGTAGTTTTTTGTTTGAATTAGTTTTAAGCTAACATTTTTGGTTTTGAGAATACCAATACTGTTTCTGTGTTGTAGGTTCCTGTTTAACATGTTGTTTTTACGGTTCATGGTATTGGTCAAAGGCTGGAAAAATCTAATATGGTTGATGATGTTGCCAATTTTCGCCATATCACTGAAAGCCTTGCTGAAAGACATCTTACGCCATTCACTACCAGAGCTAGTTTTGTCAGAGGAAATGGTCAACAATGCTGCAGCATCTTTCCGTGTTAAGATCAATAATGTCCTTCTTATGGCTCATGACATCACTCTCGGCAAGGATTTTAGACTCTTTCGATATGTTGAAAGTAAAGACAACTTCCATATTGTGATTCAGATAATAGGTAATACAGTACAATGCCTACCTCTTTGAAATCATTTGCAAATTCTTTGACTGTAGATATGGCCACAGAAGCAGCTTCCTTGTAAGGATACCTGAAAGAAAATAAAAATAAAACACAATTTACGATATAGCATCTCATCCGATATCTTAAATCTTCAAGGTATAGCATCTCATCCGATATCTTAAGTGGCCTCCATTGCCAATTTACCCAAAAACACCACAAGATATTGCAGTAAATGCAATATACTTAATGTTGTTATCTTTGGCAACAGTCAAGCTATTCCTGTTCCACCCACAGACAAGAAGGACACATATTAGCTATAGTGACAATTAAAACCACCGATCATGCATCTAAAGGTTGAACTACTCCTTCGATCAAAAATATTTTACATTACTCATGACGAAAAAGAGCACAACAAACCTTGAAGCTAACCTACCTGTATGCATTTCCCAGCAATGTTTCAGGGTTTCTGTCAACATTATAGATAGGGCCAACAGTGTGAATCACATATGCCGATGGCAGATTGAAACCTCTGCATATATGCAACAAGTTATCATTCTAGAAACTAATATTCCAGAACAAAAAAGTTGATTGTTGGCAGAATGGTAAATGCTGGATAGCAGAGTCCAAGCAGAAAGAGTTACGAAGTAATTCTTGCTTCTCCAGTGGGGCAACGAACTCCACGCGAGACTTCAGGGACTTTATAACATGCTTCCCGTAGTTCTGGTCCAGCAGCACTATGGATGGCTAAAGAAAATGCAGTTTTAATTAGTGAAACATTAGAAAATATCATCAGAAAATGCCGTACTAAAAGCAGAAAGGAGATAAGATGAAAAAAGGTACCCCCATCTGCACCTCCACCTCCAAGCATTCTCTCATTGGCAGGATTAACCTTCAGATATGACAACAGAGTTAGTATAGCCATCCAGAAGGAAAACAAATCATCAACACCAATTCAAAAGATCAAAAGCATGCAACAATTGATAAGAATGTACTTTCAATCGCAAAGAACCCAACTTTGCTCCCCCACTGCCTACATAGGTCAGCTTCGAAACCTTAAATATCTGCCCATTTCGCAGCTACAGGTCTCAATTCATAGTCTATCCAGGAAACATCAACTGACAATACCACGTAAACCCACTGGAAGAAAAACAAAATGACAGCAAAGACATCAGGTAGACGCAGAAACTTACAATAGCATCAGAAGAGCCATCAACAGACCACTTAGTGATATCCCCTTTGCTGATTTTGAGAACACTGGAAGAAGACAAGGGAAAGACCTCGGCGTCACCTCCATTCTGAGACATGGTCGAGAAGTAAGAAGATGATCCTGATAGGAGACAGGTTCTGAGACGGCAGTTATAGTGATTGGTTGTTCTTGTTCCCTTATTTGAGTAAAGATGGCGGGAGAACAACGTGCTGGTGGCGGTGGTGTTGATGTATTCTTACGAGGGGATGCAGTGGAAGAAGCAACGAGAAGTCGTCGAGCTGTTTCTAGTCTTCCTCCGAGTGGGATGACTTTCCTCATTTTGCCAGCTTTTTTTTTGAATGAATTCGATATTGTATTAAAAGAAGAACTGTATTACATATCTAGAGACCTCCCAAAATGGCTTCTCTCTCCTCCCAAAATCTCCCCCTTCCCTCTAACTCACGTCACCCACGGAATATCAACCATATTCACAACCCATTACCACCTCCATTGTCCCCCGAGCGTAGCTATAATCGGGCTTCACAGCTTCCTAGACAGGATACTGCTGTCAGTCCGGGTCCAGTAGGTCAATCTCGTCCCAAATGGGAGCCGGCTAAAATTTTCAACGAAGAACGATACATCTCATACTACATCGATAACATTCCGGGGGATTGGGGTTCGAGCAGATTATTCCGCGAGATAGTCATTATTGAACCTGTGGCGGATGTGTATATACCGAATCGATCTTCCAGCAGGGGAGTGCGATTTGGCTTTGCCAAGTTTGTGCGTTGAGGCACACAAGAACACCACCGGCAAAGACGGATGACTTCCCTTTTTGGCATGAATCATCAGATGACTTTCAGTGTAGCTCGTTTTCCAGCCAGAACGGGGATTAAAGGGCGAACCGGAGATGGACGTGTACAGGTTAATGCTAAGAACATGAGAGGAAAACAAGGTGATGGCAGTACACAAGATAATGATTCACCAGTGCGAGGCAAGCAAGCAGCTGCAGCAGGAAAGTTTGAAACTGAGGGCCAGTCGCTTCGCGAAAGGGACGGACGTTCGTATGTTGAGGCCACCACAGGTATGCTTCCGAGGGTTCAGGGAGAGGGCACGATAGCGCTTACGGCACATCCTGGAAACTTGGAGCGGCTTAACCGAGTATGGTGGGATTCCTTCGAGGCAACCTCAAAGATGATCTGTATCTGCTGTCAGGCGTGGAATGTATCACAATGGGAGGGACACAGAGATTGCTCATATTTCCCACTGTTGAACTGATGAAACGGGAAATGCATGTCAATTTGAAATCTTGGACAGATAAGTTTGTAGGTTTACACCCGTGGAGTACAGGGGATGTCGGAGGAGGAAAATTTTGTTGGGTGGATATCATCGGGCTTCCATTTCATGCATGGTCTGATTTAGCTTTTTCCACGATCATTGAACCGATTGGCTCTCTACTCCAGCTTCACCCTGATACGGTTTCCTGGAATCGGTTGGATAGAGCCAGATTACAAATTTCAACTTATTTTCCCGTCGTATTACAGGAGCTGGTGCAGGTACAAGTTGAGGGTCAGGGTTTCAAGGTGTGGGTCAAGGAAGATAGTGATATGACTGGGATAGACCAAACAGTTGGTGTCCATGATTCGGAGGTTGGAGCTCATCCTAGCCACCCTACACCTATGTCACCTACTTCGATAGGCAACCGTCAGGATAAGACCGGGATTGAGCAGGAACATCCCTGTTCAGCAGCACTTCCTGCGGTATGCCAAAGGGAGTGTCTTGTACCTAGCGGATCAGCAAGGGCAGGCCTGGAGCCGGTTAAAAGCAGTGTGTTGGGCCTTCTGCAATCCGACCCACTTGGGTTATAGGACCAGCCCGGGAGTGCGGGCTTGCATTCTAAAGCCCAACTGTCTCAACTAGATCTGTCCAGTCCTCACAGCCCCAGTAGGGGGGGGCTCAACACATGCTCAACTCCAGATTTTCTCCTGGTTCGTGCAGGAACTGTGCAAGAGAGTCACCTTCAAATGTCTCGGAGGAATCAGTTGGCTAGACAACGTCTGGACTTGTCTGAGGAGGTTACAGTGCCGACCTTGCTACCTACGACGACAACTTTCGTGGAGATTCGGAAGACTGGGCAAAAGGCTGCGAGGTATGGATTCAAAGGTTGGACAGCTCACAGCAGGTTGGTGAAGCAGAGGAAACTTAGGCATCTTAAGCCTACAGGAAGCCTCTCTTCCGGTCGTGTGTGTCATCTGGAGAGAGTTGGGCCTTCGCAGGTGGCAGAGGAACCATCTTTCCTCAATCTCAGTACTGATCACACGGATGGAACCTCGGGACATTCTAGTCTCCAGGCCGTTGATTTACCTCAGGGCTCGATTGAGGAAGAGGCACAGCGGGCGTTGAAAGTGGCAGATCAACTGGGACTTCGACCAAAGCAGACTAAAGATGCCATAAGACAGAAACTGAGGGGGCGTATTGTGGAGGATAGAGCGGCGTGGAAGAAACATTGTGTTTCGTAGAACCGGACAGGTTTCTGCTCTGCTTCCCGGGTAACCATTTTTAATGTTTAATCTAGCTATATGGAATGTTAGAGGATGTAGGGGTAAATTAAAGGAACAACAAATCTGCAAGTTAATCGCAGCAGAACACTTGAGTTTGTTGATATTATGTGAGACAAAGTGGGAGGAGTTTCCAGTTAGATTGATACGTAGACTGTGGCCTGGTTTGGACATACAGTGGACTGCCATTGATGCTTGTGGTACTGCTGGTGGTATAGTGTGCATGTGGGATGAGACGAAAATCCTACATTTGGGCACAGAGAAATTTGAGCGCTGGATCTTATTGGATGTACAAGAACGGGCTTCTGGGTTTCGATTCAAGTGTGTTGGCTTATATGCGCAGAATCTAGAGGCGGAGCGCAAGCGATTATGGGAGGAAGTGCAGATTCGCAAGTCAATAGATTCGGAACCCTGGGTGATCATGGGTGATTTTAACGAATCTCTCACACCGGAGGAAAGAATGGGACATTCTTTCAATCGACGTGCAGCTAGGCGCCTACAGAATTTTATAAACAGCAATGGGTTGGTTGATATGCCCCTCATTGGTAAAGCATATACATGGTTTACTGCATCGAGAGCGTCCAGAATTGATCGGGTACTGGCTGCGCCTGAGTGGTGCCTTCATTTCCCTAGGCATCGGTTGTATGCAGGGGATAAAGGATTTTCTGACCATGTGCCTCTGATATTGAAAGCTGATGTGTTTTGCTGGGGACCTAGACCATTTCGTTCGTGGGACGTGTGGTGGGACGCTCAAAATTTCTTGACAAGGGTGGCTGAGTGGTGGAGCGAGGCTAGCCATTGTTTTCCGGGGGATTTCCAGGTGGTTCGGAAGATGGCCTTTCTGAAGAGAAAGTTACAGGCCTGGCATGTCGACCCCAGCCGGTCCTTGGATACCCAATTGCAATCAGTCCTTGCAGAGATGAATAGACTAGATGACCAGAGACGGTGCTAGACCACTGACTCTTTAAGGCGTTATGAATGTCTGCAGGATCAGAAGTGGTCAATTAAGAGGAAGCTTGAAGCTAGGTGGCGCCAGCAATCTCGACAACAGTGGTTACACCTTGGTGATAAGAACACCAGGTTTTTTCATACATGCGCTACAATACGAAGATGCCGGAATTTTATTGGGATGTTACGGGTACGGGGACAGGAAGTAACCCGGCCTGAGGCACTCAAATCTGTAGCGGTTGATTATTTCCAAAAAGCTTTTGCTGCAGAGGAAGGTAGATGTTTCGACTTAGGGGAGCTGCCTCTGCCGCATCTTTCACAGGATGCTGCAGTTGTGCTTGAGCAACCTTTCACGGAGGATGAGATTAAGAAGGCTGTGTGGGCATGTGGCAGTCACAAGGCACCCGGCCCAGATGGTTTTAATTTTCTTTTTATTAAGAAAGCGTGGTCTATACTTGGTGCCGAGATCATCAGTATGATCAAAGAATTTCACAGCAGTGGAGTGTTGCCAAGAGGAATCAATAACAGCTTCCTTATATTAATTCCAAACTGTAGCGGTGCAGTGGAATTGACAGACTATAGACCCATAAGTCTTATCAACAGTCTGTACAAAGTGATCGCAAAGATCCTATCTGCCAGACTCCAGTCGGTGATGGACCAGCTTGTCTCCCCAATCCAGACAGGGTTCATGGCAGGTCGCTATATAGCTGATACTGTGATGATAGCCAATGAAATCATCCACTCTATGAAGACGTCTACACGACAGGGATGGTGTCTTAAGCTGGATTTCCAGAGAGTGTATGATTCGGTGGATTGGGATTTCTTATCCGGGGTAATGCACAGGATGGGCTTCGGGGTGCGATGGTGCAGATGGATTAAGCAGTGTATTTCGTCGGCCAGGTGCGCAGTCCTCATCAACGGTTCCCCCACAGTAGAATTTCAATTGGGAAGAGGATTAAGGCAGGGTGATCTGCTATCCCCATTACTCTTTAATTTGGCAGCTGAAGTACTGTCTCGCATGCTTGGTTAGGCAGCCGAATGTCAGCTATTCCTGGGTATAAACATAGGCAACATCCAGCTCACCCATCTCCAATACGCGGACGATGTAATATTATTCTGTGAGGGTGACCAGCAAGGAATTCTCAATGTCCAAAGCGTTCTCAGGTGCTACGAATTCCTCTCAGGCCTCCGGATTAATTTTTTTAAGTCCAGTCTCGTGGGACTGAATGTAAACACACACGCTGCAGAGGAGTTGGCCGCTTCAATACACTGCCGCATGCAACAGTTCCCTTTCTCTTATCTTGGGGTGCCATTGGGGGCCAATCCCCGTCGCCCCAGTACGTGGGATTCGGTGATTACCCGTTTTAAAGGTAAATTAGCGTCCTAGAAGGGAGCCTTACTGTCTCTAGGGGGACGACTCACCTTGATCAGATCGGTACTCACTAGTTTACCCGTGTATTATATGACATTTTTCCAGCTCCCGGTGGGGGTGAGGAGGGATTTTGAAAAATGGATGAAACGATTTTTGTGGGCTGGGACAATAGACAAAAGATGCTTTGCCAAAGTGAAATGGGCAAAGGTTGTCAATCACGTTGGTAGTGGGGGGGCCGGGGTGGGTTGCTTACAGAGGCGGAATCAGGCATTACTCATGAAGTGGAGCCATCGGATCGCTAACGATACTTGTTCCCTCTGGAGTCGGGTCATCAAAAATAAATACAATCCCAAGTTTCGACCGGATGGTATTGCCTGTATTGATAGTAGCGGTTCTGCCATGTGGACTGGAATAGTCAGGACTAGCCGCATGTTACTACCAACTGGACACTATATATCTTCAATTTTTCACTGGAAATTGGGCAGGGGAGATGGTATTATATTTTGGGAAGATGTTTGATGTCAGGACTCACCCTTGAGGGTTCTCTTTCCTCGGCTGTTCATCCTCTCTATGATGAAGGAAGGGTCAGTTTTTCAGTTTGGGTTGTGGGAACACAATGTGTGGCGATGGCAGTTCTTGTGGCGTCGTGATCTGTTTGTATGGGAGGCCAAGGAAGTGGAGCGATTGTTGCTTCTTCTGGAGGATGTCCGGCCAAATCCACTGGAAGAGGACTTGCTTCTCTGGGGAAATCAGGATAGTCCATTCTCGGCCAACACATGTTATCGCTCTTTAATTGCGACTGCAGTGGTGCCAAGGGAGCCAGTGATCCCCAACGTGTGGTGTAAGCCGGGGACGCCCAAATGGCAGGCCTTTATGTGGATTGCCTGTTTGGGGCGACTCCCTGCTAAGGGATACTTACGTAGGATTGGCATCTTAGCTGATTCAGATCACATCTGCGAGGCCTGTGGTCGGGTGGAAGAGGATACTAACCATATTCTGCTTGATTGTCGGATTGCATGGACATGTTGGTCCTTTGTTTTCAAACAATGGGGATTTTGCTGGGTCCAACCACGATCTGTGGCTGAGCTGTTTGCCCAATGGGATGGTTTTTATATTCAGAGACGATACCGGGGCTTATGGTATGTGCTGTTGTTTTCCTGTGCTTGGAGTATCTGGCTGGGGCGGAACAATCGTGTTTTCAAAGGAGTTGCAAGCAGAGCAGCTAATATATACTATATTGGTATGCGACACGGGTTTCAGTGGGCTAAGTTGAACCTGTCGGAGGTTCACCTGGATAGTTTGGCAATCCTACCTTTTTGTGATTTTGCTAGGTTGTTGGCTAGGTAGTGTGCTAGGAAGGTGACAGTTGCAGATACTGAATTCCAGACTCAGTATCTGGAAATTTCATTTTGATAGCACTGGATATTATTCCATTACCCTGTCATTCTGTATAGTTGTACATCAAGTCATCTAATATATCTCGATATTCTTCAAAAAAAAAAAAGAACTGTATTACATATGCGACAGACAAAGAAACATTGTCGTGACGCGATAGACCAGATGAAACCTCAAGATACCATATAGATAGCATACAGCATACAGCATCTGGAGTTTTCATCAGCCATACATAACTACCACACCCCTACATAGCCCTTAAGGATAGGAAATCCCCTAAAGGCAGTAAAGTTAGGCAATCAGGAAAACCCCCCTTCAGATTATATTTCGCCCAGCAAAAACCATGCCGAATGGCATTGTAAAATAAATCCTCCGTACTGCAAATCACACTCCTGAAGACGCGGGCATTTCTTCCCAACCAAATGCTCCATGTAAACGCAAAGAGTACCACATACCAAAGACCCTGCCATCGGGATGGGATGGAAAAACCTTCCCACTGCACAAACAATTCTGCCACAGACTTGGGTTGGACCCAACTTAAACCCCAATGGTGG
The DNA here is from genome assembly GCA_019739055.1 of Passiflora organensis. Lineage (NCBI taxonomy): Eukaryota > Viridiplantae > Streptophyta > Magnoliopsida > Malpighiales > Passifloraceae > Passiflora > Passiflora organensis. Next base: position 39,298 of record JAEPBF010000320.1, read on the forward strand.
AATAATATTGACCAGCACTTCCATGCCAGATGACAATCCAGTAAAATATGATTAGAGTCACCTTCCTCCAAACCACAAGCCTCACATGCCCCTGCAGACTCTGGTAAGATCCCCATGCGAATAAGCTATGCTTTGGCCTAAACCTTCTCCCGACAGGCCAGCCACATGAAAGCTTGCCACTTGGGTGCCCCTTGTTTGCACCAAACATTGGGAACCCTCTGCTCCTCAACCAAAAACATATGTGCTTCCAGTGTTGTATAACAGTGGTGTACTATAAATGGTGTCAGCTGATCATCCCACAGCAACTCATCATCCTGCCCCACCTGCGGCATAGCAGGGGCAACACAGAGAGTAACCGAGTAACCTCCTCCTCCTCCCACACAAACAATCTTCGCCGCCATAACAGACGCCATTCCCACACTTGATCCACTAGTACCCCAAACTGTACCAAGGAGCCTTCTTTCGCCAATGATAGATCATATAATCTAGGAAACAACAGCAAGAGAGGCCGAGTGGCACACCAAATATCCTGCCAAAAAGCAATAGAATTACCTTGACCCACTCGCCAGTGATGAAACTCAGAGAGGCACTGGCCGTTAGGCAAGAGGCTGCGACTGGTCTTCACTATCCCTTGCCAAATCGCAGAAACATTCGTCACTGTGCAATCGATCCCATCATGGTTCAGGCGAGGATGATATTTCTGCTGGATCACCTGTTTCCACAAGGAGCAGGTGTCAGTAGCAATTCTGGCACACCACTTGGTAAGTAAGGCCTGGTTCCGCAATTGTAAGCAACCAATCCCAGTACCGCCTCTATCCTTTGCACGAACCACCACTGACCAGCGCACTTTGCACAAACAACTCTTCTCTATTTTCCCAGCCCACAGGAAACGGCACATCCATTTCTCCATCTCCTTGCATACACTGACGGGCATCTGAAAAAAAGTCATATAGTAAATAGGAATACTATTCAGTACAGATTTAATCAAAGTCAGTCTTCCTCCCATTAATAACAAGGATCCCTTCCAAGAACTCAATTTACTTTTGAATCTATCCAACACTGTTTTCCACGTGCTACGTCGACGAGGATTCGCTCCAAGAGAGACTCCAAGGTAGGAAAATGGTATAGCCTGCAACCTATAATGAATCTTAGAAGCCAAGGCCGCCGCCTCACCATGGGATACGTTAATGCCAACTAAACCGGATTTATAAAAGTTGATCTTTAACCCGGATAGTAACTCATAACATCTCAGTATCTGTTGTAACCAAATCACACCATGCGGATCACCATTACTAAATAAAATTACATCGTCAGCTTACTGTAAGTGTGATAATACAAAACTGCCAATAGGAATGCCCTGAAATAAATTACACTCCGCAGTTCTGATCAGTAGCCTTGACAACACCTCTGCTGTGAGATTGAACAGCAAAGGCGAGAGCGGGTCACCTTGACGTAGACCGTGGCAAACTGAAAACTCAGTGGTTGGCGCCCCATTGATGAGAATGGCGCAGCGAGCCGATGACACACAGCCATAAACCCATTTCCGCCACTGCACTCCAAAACCCATACATTCCATAATTTCAATGAGGAAAGCCCAATTAACCGAGTCATAGGCCTTCTGAAAATCTAATTTCAGGCACCAACCCTGCTGCTGGGACTTCTTCATGGTCTGTAAAATCTCATTTGCAATCATGATAGAGTCTGCAATGTAGCGGCCTTCCATAAATCCCGTTTGAAACGGGGAAATGAGCTGGTCCATCACGCTCTTCAGCTGCTTAGACAAAAGCTTGGCAATTATCTTATACAGACTATTAATGAGGCTAATAGGTCTGTACGATTTGAAATCAGCCGCACCTGCTGTCTTTGGCAGCAACGTGATGAAGCTATTGTTGATCCCCTTAGGAAGCACCCCGCTGCCATGAAAATCATTCACCAGCGCAACAATGTCCTGCCAATTACAGACCAAGCTTGCTTGATAAAATGAAAATTGAAACCATCCGGTCCAGGTGCTTTGTGACAGCCACAATCCCATACTGCACTCTTAATCTCCTCCGCGAGAAAAGGAGCCTGCAACTGATCCGCTGAGGCAGTGGATAGACGGGGTAAATTAAGACTACCCAAACCCAACCATCGAAAACCTTCATTCGCAAACAGCCGCTGAAAATGATCCACAGCAGCTCCTCGAATTTCCGCAGGCGTTGTGAGCTCTCTATCCTGCACACGGATGGAACCAATAAAATTATATGCACGCCTCAGGTTAGCACTCAGATGGAAGAATTTTCTGTTCTTGTCACCGAACTGTAACCACTGTTGCCTAGACTTCTGTCTCCACATTGAATCAAGTTTCTGCTTTATATCCCACTTCTGAGTTTGTAACTCGTGGTATCTATCATTCAAGCCAGCTCCCAGCTCCCCTCTATATTGATCAACAGAATCAATTTCAGCAAGTAAGGCTGTCAGCTTATTCTCCAATGCACCGAAATGATTCAGATGCCACTCCCGTAATTTTTGTCTCAGAAAAGAAAATTTCTTCACCGCGCAAAAATCTCCAGGAAAGCGAACTCCAGTTTCCCCCCAAAAACTTTCCACTGTCGGTAGAAACTGAGGATCCTCCCACCAGATATCCCACGATCGAAATGGTTTGCTGCCCCATTGAAACGTGTCAGCCTTCACTATTAAAGGCATATGATCTAAGAACCCTTTAGCACTTGCATAAAGTCGATGACGACTAAACTGGGAACACCAATGAGGGGATGCCAATACTCTGTCTATACTCGAAGCACTATGAGAAGTAAACCAGGTATAATCCTTACCAAGGAGAGGTAAATCAACCAAACCGTTCCTGTGGATAAACATCAGCAACCGAAATGCAGCTAATTGATTAAAGAAAGTTCCCAACCTTTCCGCCGCCACAAGGGACTCATTGAAATCACCGAGAATCAGCCACGGAACGTTATCCACAGCCTTCTTTCGTTCCATCTCCTCCCAAAGTATACGTCGATCCGTCACTGTATTAGGTGCGTGCAACCCCACACATACAAATGTGAACCCAGTATCCCTAGTTTGCAGTTTAAGTAGCATCCAACGTTCAAATTTTTCCACGCCGAGAACTTGCACAACTAACTTATTCCAGAAGCATGCAATGCCCCCAGCACTCCCACAGGCATCGATGGTGTCCCAGTTAACGGTAGTACCAGCCCAAAATTGGGCCACCAATCCGTCAGAAAATGACTCCCTCTTGGTCTCGCATAAAAATAGAATGCTAAGCTGTTCCTGCCTGATAAGAGAACGGACTTGACTCTCCTTTATCTTCCCCCTACATCCTTTGATGTTCCAGAAAGCTATATTAACCATATGATGGAATGACCCCAAACCAGAAGCCACCACTACTACATTATGTAGTGTAGTGAGCTTGCCACTCCTTATGCTCCTCAACTATCTGTTCCTTCAGTTTACGTCAGATTGCGACTTTCGTATTTTTACGACTGAGGCCCAATTGTTCCATAACAGCCATTGTTCTCTATACTTCCAAGTCTACTGAACAAACAGCCACATCCGAGGGTACACTGTCCATACGAGGCTGGGAATCATCGCATTTATCAGCAGGCTCGACGAGAAATGAAGGGTCATCGGCTAATACAGATAGCCCATCACCAACCGGATGGCTAACCTTCCCGGAAGAGAGGCTCCCAGTAGGTTTAAGATGTTTGTGTTTCTTAGACCTGCCAGTCCAGCGGGTGCCAGTCTTGCTGGACTGCTCTACACGCGATGCCTTGTCACCCTCTAACCGCATGCGAGTGAAAGTCATGACCTATGAGGAAGAGTGTAAAGCAAAGGAGTCAGCTGAGAGTTCTCCTGGTGCACACGCAGATATGGCCTTACGAGGAAGAGGAAGCTGATCCGCAGGAACCAATGTCTCAGGGGTAAGTACAGGAGCAGTAAAATTACTTAAGAGTCCCCCACTACTCGTAAAAGGACCTAAATAACCTCCCTTCTGCTGCCCAGGATGCTGAGTCAGACCCTCTATAACTTGCTGCTGTGGCACTCCAAACTGAACTGACTGAGTATGGGCCCCCCCACCCCAGCAGATGGGAGAAATGCCTATCGCCATCCTCTTACCATGCCCTAGGATCTCCTTCTGACAATCAGCCTGATTTTTTTCTGCAGGAGTACTGCCCAAACTCTTACCAACACCACTGTGCCTGTCAACTGAAAGGTTGGGTTTGAGTGGAACAGAAAGGCTGTCACACCCTCCTGACACAGAGCCCTTTTCACCTACCTCGGGCTCCGCAAGGGCTGTGTCTGGGACTTCCAGCAGCTGCACTGTGCATGGCTTGCCATCAATCATCAACTTCAAATTCTGCTGAATTTCCAACGGGTTGGTGGTGGCGATTTGCAGAACAGCACTCGCTAGATGATTCCATGTTGCTGTGTTCGGATGAACCTGAACCACAGCACCAATGGGCTGTATGATTTGCTTGAAGGCGTCTTCAAACCATACATTAAGAGGAAGCCCAATAATCTTCACCCAACATAATCGTCTAAGATCAGTATCGGCTATGCTCCAGGGATGCACATCATAAAACTTGGCAGTCCAAAAATCTAGATTATGTGTAAGTTCAGTATGCATGCTCTCAGCTGACTCAAAGACAAGTAGTTTCTGATGTAGACCCATATCAAAACATGCAACGTGAGCTGGGAGAACCAACTAAGTGGTGGAAGTCCTGCGAAGAAGACTGACTGCACTTCGCTGAAGGCGCGCCGAAAGTCCTGAATCGGAAGAGAGCTCGACAAAAGTATCCTCAGAAACAGTTTTGGACGGGACTGCAGTGACTTCAACATAGGATCTGCCATCCCTCTCCCTCAAAAGCTTAGGACCCGTGAAGCCCCTGCACCTGCTGCATACCGAGCCACATTGATACGTGTCCACGCATGACCACCAAGGTGTGAGTTTAACCTCCGAAGTCGGGCAGCTTCCTGCACCCCACAACGTACAAACTTGACGAAGCCAAAGCGTAAGCCTCCCCTGGATAATCGTTCAGCGAGAAATACATCTACCACAGGCTCTACCTCGGCTATTGCCCGGAATAATTTGGCTGAGTTCCAACCCTCTGGAATTCCTTCAACAAAATAGGAGATATACCGATCCATTTTAAACACCTTTGCTGGTGACCATTTGGCTTGGTTAGGCCCTAGGGGGACAGGGGAAGGAGGACTGAGCAGTGGAGAAGCTGAGGAAGGACCCACAAGTTTTTCAATCGCACGTTGCAACGGAAAAGGTGGTGAAAGAGTTGGGGTTTGCGTGTGGTTGGTGGTAGGTGTAGAGAGCGGTGGGAGGGTGGGGTGTTTAGAGAGAGACATACATAACACTTTGGAAAGGAGGATCATTTTGCCAGCTTTGTGTCTTTCCTTAGGCTATATAATTAGGACTTTGGAATTACACAGATCCAAAAGAGATTAGTCATACGACCAAACCGAATGGATAATCACACAGATTAAAAATTGATCTAACAAATTTCTCCGATTCGAAGATGGCTAGAAATTTCTCAAGGAAAGCCAAGAAATTTATGAAGAGGTCTTGAATTCTGACGGACGTCCCTTTTCATTTATTGTAGTTCCTAATTACTGTGTGTATTGCCAAAGCTATATATCAAACAAAATATATGATGATGATGATGTGCATAGAAAGAAAAGGATGATTTGCAAATTTGGTAGGAGTAGTATAGTTTCTTAGAGGGATGGATACCTCTTTCTATCTTTCACTTTTAGATGGAAAAAAAGATTGGCTTGTAACGAAGTAGATAGGTCTGAATTATTGTAAGTTGTATATAAAAGAGAAGTATATAAACTTTTGCATATGGAGTTGTAGTTGGCAAAGTGCATAGCCATCTATGATATTTCATATTTTATGTTTTATGAAAATGATTTATATTCTTTACAAATTATCAATTAACTTCTAGATATATGCATTTGGAGTTTTACCTTAATAGATATTGAAAGAAATGTAATTAGAATTACTTACTGATGCACTAATAGAACAAGAACAGTACGTATACAATAAGTATTAAGAAGAGTAAATCATAACATAAAATCTATACAGTAAATTATTTTAAAATGTAAAAAAAACAAACCTTGTACTTACATATATATATATATATATATATATATATATATATCTAGTATATCTGTAGTTTGAACATCAAATCCTCCCAAAGATTATCTAAGACTCGGAAATATTTATGCCTCCAACTCCTAATAAAGAACAATGGACCCATGACACTCCAAAATCCCCTTTGCTGATTTGAGAACGCAGGAAGAAGACAAGGGAAAGACCTCGTTGTCACATCCATTCTGAGACATGGTCGAGAAGTAAGAAGATGATCCTGATAGGAGACAGGTTCTGAGACGGTTGTTATAGTGATTGGTTGTTCTTGTTCCCATATTTGGGTAAAGATGGCGGAAGAACAACGTGAAGTCGTCGAGCTGTTTCTAGTCTTCCTCCGAGTGGGATTGTAACGACCCCAATTCCTAACTATTATTAATTGCTCCGATTAAGGTCATTACCGCCGTGAAACCCAAATAAGCCTCAACAACACCTAAGACCTATTAGAATTTCACAAGGCTACTCATAAGATATCAATTTTAAGCTTGTTTATTTTGTTGCTTATCAATCAATTGGAGCATGATATTGGACACATATTCTGGTAACATACGGAGTAAATAAAAACATCAGCGGAAGTCTTAAATTAATCCATTGGGTTCATAACACACAAGTCCCATAGGGATCCAAATAAACAACAAGAAATCTTCCAACAAGTTTCGGAAATAGCAAGCAAAAGAAGAGTTCTTAAAACAAATCAGAAAGTTGCCCAATCATATGTTATATGCGCAAGTAACTAGTTTTAAAATGTGATGCGATATCATCCCGCCATGCAGCTTTAATCTCACACACTGGTACCACGAACAGTGAATGTACTTAAGCCTGAAAAATGGTAAAAACAATGGTTTGAGATTACAAGAATCTCAGTAGGGTCACAGCATCATAAGATCTACAGAATCCCTAAACACAAATCTCCCAATTCACATAAGATCATCCCTAAACAACTAAAGGGGTTCACGAAATTCATAAATCATTCAGAAAGGGTTAAGGCCGAATCATTGGCTGAGGGAGGACTACAAACACTTCTGAAAGGTCAGAAGTACACAGGCAGGTGAAACACATCAGTATTGCCCTGGACAATGAATAAGAAAGACTATCCCCTTCCACCTGTGTTGTCCAAGACTTACTGCACAAAGGGTAGATGGTTAACACACAAACTAATCAGTAAGCCTTTCTCCTTATCCTCGCAAGGACAAGTCGACTAGCCCCACATGGACAAGTCTTCCCTTAGTCGCAACCAGGGCATCCCCAAATCTCGCAAGATAAGGGCTTCCTGTCTCGCAAGACAGGGATCCGGCCTCGCAAGGACAGATATCCAGCGTGCACTTGCTGGTTCAACACCCATACACCTCCCATAAATCGATAAGAACCTCTCCTCTCCCTAGGAGCATCAGTTCTTACCCTGCGTGGCCACCGGAATAGGATCCTGACACACAAACACGTACAAGCACACACAGGCAAGTACAAAGCATAATACCACAACAGGGTATCCTCAATCATGTCAGGAAACAATCAACACATCCAATTCATATAACAATAGCATCCCAGGCACTCAATTCCTAACTCAGGGGTTCGATATAGCCTAGGAGATTCATATCTCATTCCGAATGTCATATTCACACTCTACAATCCAATCACAAACAAATACAACAAGGGCAGGTAACAAAAACATCAGATAAGAGCAGGGGTTTCTGGAGAAACCGATGAGGCATAGATCCTACCTCTCTTGTCTCTGAACAATAAGCTAATCCTTTGCCTTTATTAAGTAAATCCGAACCACCTAAATTATCACCAGGCAAAGACAAAACAAACTAAGCACGCATATTCAATAATCAATTGAATACCTTATTTCCTTACCAATACCACTCACCAAACCTATCAGAAACCAGTGATCAGATGCTGCAGGTCCTCCCCCTTGGATGTGTGATGTGATAGCAAGAAACTTAACAAAAATCAACCTGAATTTACCATTCCAATTAACTATGCAAAACCTGTTGCTAAAAGTAGGACATAGGATGATTTCGTCTCGACTTAAAACGTAATATTTATATAAAAGCTGAGATTTATATATGGTTGAAAAGATAATGAAAATATCTTTCCAACGACATATTATTTGCTAGATTCCAACAAACGAGTAGAAAGTTATGCTATTTTTAAGTTCAAGGAAATTTGGCAAAAACCTAATTCCGCCGCCGATTTTCAAAACAGCTTTACACATAGAAATGCTAACCTTAGAACAAAAAAAAAATTATGGTTGTAAAGAAGATGAAGAGAGCTTTCCAACAAGCTATTATTCGCAGAGATCCAACGAACGATGAGTGAGTTATACTGGTTTGAAGTTTCTGCAAATTATGGTGGCTATAGGGAGGTATAGGATTTTAAGCCTATACGAAATTTGTAGGTTTCCTATGAATAATTCTTTGTAAGGTTGGCTTCCTATTTATAATGAGAGGGTATAGAATTATGATTACTACTTTAATCACTTTATCTATGTGAGGACCCACTCCCGGTAAATGGGAACCTCACCGCCGCGTAGCCTCGATTGACCCAACACGTGAATCAATCAAAGTCACGCAAGGCTTAATTTAATCTTACAAATCACAAACCTAAAATTACGTATAAATTTGAATTTTTATAAAATAAATTGGAGCATAGCACGTTTCAATTTAAACTCGG
>JAEPBF010000320.1:48226-92035 GCA_019739055.1 Passiflora organensis
AACCGATTCTTTAGTTCTTCGAAACTTTGCTGGCATTTCTCGTTCCATACGATCGGCTCACCATTGCATGTAAGTTTTGTCAATGGTCCGGCAAGTGATGAAAAATTTTCCACAAAGCGACGGTAGTATCATGCTAAGCCTAGGAAACTACGAAGTTCGAACACACTTCGCGGTGGTTCCCAAGCAATCACGGCTTCAATCTTCTTTGGATCAACAAAAACACCTTGGGCGGAAACAATATGGCCAAGGAAATTAACTTCGCGTAGCCATAATTCGCATTTTGAGTACTTTGCGAACAACCGTTGATCTTTCAAAATTTTAAGCACAATCCGCAAATGCATAGCATGATTCTCTTCCGATATTGAGTAAATCAGAATGTCGTCGATGAAGACTATCATAAATTTATCCAAGAATTCATGGAACACACGATTCATCAAGTCCATAAACACAGCTGGTGCATTGGTCAAGCCGAATGGCATAACCAGAAATTCATAGTGGCCATATCGCGATCTGAACGCGGTCTTTGGAATATCAGCATCACGAACTCGCAATTGATGGTATCCAGATCTGAGATCAATCTTGGAGAACATGGCTGCATCTTGGAGTTGGTCAAACAAATTGTTGATACGTGGCAAAGGGTATTTATTTTTCACGGTCACACGGTTCAGCTGCCGATAATCGATGCACAATTGCAGCGAATCATCTTTCTTTTTCACGAACAGAACAGGTGCTCCCCAGGGTGACACACTAGGTCGAATAAAACCACCATCCGGTAAATCTTCCAATTGCATTTTTAGTTCCTTCATTTCCGCAGGAGCTATACGATACAGAGGAATGGAAATCGGATTCGTACCTGGCACTAGGTCAATGCCGAACTCCACATCCCTTGATGGTGGTAGCCCGACTTTGTCTTCTGGAAATACTTCTGGAAATTCGTAAACCACAGGAACATAATCCAGATCTGAGGATTCTTTAGAAATATCATGTACGTGAGCGAGGTACAACTCGCCTATCACCGGTCACCACATTAGGACTAGCCTCGGCATCAGTCAAAGTAAAGAGCCTTGTTGGTCTTGGTTGCGCCTCACTTGTGGATCCGTTGGGTGGTCCTTCTGGTGCACGTGTTGGTGGTCTGGCAGGGTTGGCATTCCCACCTCGGCCTGCGTTTGGTACACCTGTGATTCGCCTTGGTTTTGGGCATTACCTCTGAACATGTCCTATCTCGCCACAGTTATAACATCACCGTTTCTGCGAACTCCACGAAGATCCATTGGAATTTGAACCAGAAAAGTTCTCCCGGTTGGTATTTCCATTGCTATTAATTTTCGGAGGATAGGACCTTAAAGGATAGGGTCCCCTTCGCCGATTGAACCTCGAATCTCGCCTATAGGATCCGCCACTAGTGGCTGCGGATGACTTCTTAGTTTGCACGATCTTTTCAGCCTCAGTTACGACAACAATTAGTTCTTGTAAATTCTGCACCGGTGTCGTACCAACGATGGTTTTGAGTTCAGTACTCAACCCATCCTGAAATCGTCTCGCAAGCTGGTACGGTGTACGATCTTCTTTAGGTGCAAATCGGGACAATTCAGACACTCGAAGACATGCTACAAGCGAGTTTATTGGATCAGCAAACCTGTTGGGATCGATGCCTGTCATTGGCAGAATTTGCTTACAACAATAGCTTTCATACAAACATCGGTATGGCACCCTACGAAGCACTATATAGAAGACGTTGCAGAACTCCCATTTTCTGGAATGAAGTAACCGAGAGACACCTAGACAATCTGGAATTAATTGACCAAGCAATAGAACAATTAAGCTTGATCCGAAAAAGGTTAAAAACAGCCCAGGATCGACAGAAAAGCTACATCGACAATCGATGAAGGGAACTAGAATTTACGGTAGGTGACAAAATATTTTTGAAGGTCGCCCCATGGAAAGGAGTCCTTCATTTTCAGCAGCGAGGTAAGCTAGCACCTCGCTACATTGTTCCATATGACATTGTCGAAAGAATCGGCACTGTTGCATACCGACTTGCACTACCTCCAAATATGGAAAGAATTCACAACGTATTTCACATTTCAATGCTAAGAAAGTATATACGAGATCCTGCTCATGTGCTTAAAGAACCGCCAGTTGAAGTTGCTGAAGACCTATCTTATCAAGTACAGCCAGTTGCTATACTAAATCGGTCAGTTCGACAGCTTCGCAGTCGAAGCATGCCTATGGTACGAGTTGTTTGCTGTAATGGCCAAATTGAGGAACAGTCTTGAGAGACTGAGGAATCTATGCATGCAAAATTTCGAGAAAGAAATTCTTATAAGGAGGGGAGGATGTGAGACCCTGAATTTTGAGTCTTAAAAGTCCAGAAGCCAGTGCAGGTGAAAAGACGATTTTGCCCCTGAAGGAAAGGATGTGTGATGGCCGAAATTGGTAAGATTGTTTAGTAGTTAATTCTGTTTTAAATTCCTTTTAATCTAAGTCCCTATAGATAGATAATTGCCTTAGAGATTAAAATCCCTAAAAATAGGGAAAGATAATTAAAGAGTTTAATTATCTGGTAAATTATCTTATTTTGATAAAGTGATTAAAAGTAGTAATCATAATTCTATACCCTTTCATTATAAATAGGAAGCCAACCCCACAAAAATCATTCATAGAAAACATACAAAATTCGTATACTCTCATTGTTTGTCAGATTCCTAGAAATAACAGCTTGTTGGAAAGCTCTATTCATCTTCCTTCTAACCATATATGTTTTGTTGTTTGGACGTAAATATTTTCTTGTCTAAGGTTAAGTTAAAAATCGGCGACGAAATTTGCATAGTTAAATGGAATGGTAATTCAGGTTGAATCTTGTTAAGTTCCTGGCTATCACATCACACATCCAAGGGGGAGGTACCAGCAGTATCTGATCACTGGTTTCTGATAGGTTTGGTGAGTGGTATTGGTAAGGAAATAGGATATTCAATTGATTATTGAATATGCATGCTTAGTATGAAATTCAGAATGAGATATGGAACTCATAGGTTATATCAAACCCCTGAGTTAGGTATTGAGTACCTGGGTTGCATATGTTATGTGAACTGAATATGCTAATTGTGTTCTGATATGATTGAGGATACCCTGTTTTAGTATTATGTTGTGTACTTGCCTGTGTATGCTTGTATGTGTTTGTGTGTCAGGATCCTTTTCCGGTGGCCATTCGGGGTAAACGCTGATGCTCCTAGGGAGAGGACAGGTTCTTACTGGTATGGGAGTTGTATGGGCGGCAAACCCCAGCATGCGTGCGCTGGATATCTGTCCTTGCGAGGCCGAAACCCTGTTCTTGCGAGGCAAGAAGCCCTTATCCTTGCAAGGTTTGGGATGCCCTAGTCTGTGTGTGGCTCGGGAAGACTTGTCCATGTGTGGCAAGACGACTTGTCCTTGCGAGGCAAGATGAATAGGCTTACTGATTAGTTTTTGTGTTAACCATCTACCCTTTGTGCAATAAGCCTTGGACAACACATGTGGAAGGGGATGGCCTTTCTTCTTCATTGCCAAGAGTAATCTGATGAGTTCTACCTGCCTGTGTACTTCTGATCTTTCGGAAATGTTTGTAGTCCGCCTTCAACCATAAATTCGGCCCTAACCTCTTTTTGATTGATTTTTGAATTGCGTGATCCCTTTTAGTTGTTTAGGAATGATCTAATGTGAACTGGGAGATTTGTGTTTAGGGTTTCTGCAGATCTTATGATGTTGTGACCCTACTGAGATTCTTGTAATCTCATACCATTGTTTTTACCATTTTCCAGGTTTAGGTACATCCATTTTCCGTGGTACCAGTGTGTGAGATCAAGGCTGCACGGCGGGGCGATATCGCATCACATTTGCATAAGCTTAAAACCCTATACCTCCCTATAGCCGCCAAAATTTGCAGAAACTTTAAACCATCATAACTCTCTCATCATTCATTGGATCCCTGAAAAAAATAGCTTGTTGGAAAACTCTCTTCATCCTCTTTCCAACCATCTTTTGGTTTTTTTCAGGAAGTTAGTATTTCTTTTTCTAAGGTTAAGCTGAAATTCGGCGGTACTGCCAAATCTTCTTGAAATTCAGAATAGCATAACACTTTCATCGTTTGTTATATCTCTACAAATAATAGCTTGTTGGAAATCTCTCTTCATCCTCTTTCCAACCATTTTGGATTTTCATCAAAAGGTTAGTATTTATTTCTCTAAAGATAAGATGAAAATCGGCGGCGGAATTAGGTTTTCGTCAAATCTTCTTGAACTTCAAAATAGCATAACTCTCTCATCGTTTGTCAGATCCCTACAAATAATAGCTTGTTGGAAAGATCTTTTCATCCTCTTTCCAACCATATATATTTTGTTGTTTTTACGTAAATATTTTCTTGTCTAAGGTTAAGTTGAAAATCGGCGATGAAATTTGCATAGTTAATTGGAATGGTAATTCAGGTTGAATCTTGTTAAGTTCCTGGCTATCACATCACACATCCAAGGGGGAGGCACCTGAAGTATCTGATCACTGGTTTCTGATGAGTTTGGTGATTGGTATTGGTAAGGAAATAAGGTATTCAATTGATTATTGAATATGCATGCTTAGTTTGTTGCTGCCTGGTGATAATACAGGTGGTTCAGAATTATCTAATAAAGACAAAAGAGTAGCTTCTTGTTCAGAGACAAGAGAGGTAGGTGCTTATTGAATATGCATGCTTAGTTTGTTTCTGCCTGCTCTTTTCTTGATGTTTTTGTTACCTGCCCTTGTTGTATTACATGCGATTGGATTATAGGGTGAGAGTATGAAATTCGGAATGAGATATAGATCTCATAGGCTATATCGAACCCCTGAGTTAGGTATTGAGTGCCTGGGTTGAATATGTTATGTTTGATCATAGTCTTTAATCAGCTCCACTCATCTTTTTTGTCTCATATTCAATTCTTTTTGTGTGAGGAGGTACTTCAGGCTTTTGTGGTCAGTGAAGATTCGGCTCGTGTCGCCGTATAAGTAATGTCGCCATATTTTTAAGGAAAATATCACGGCTGCAAGTTCCAAGTCATGCATAGGGTAATTTGTCTCGTGCGGTCACAATTTCGGGGAAACGTAGGCAATGGCTTTCCCATCTTGCATCAATACGCATCCAAGTTCAGATTTTGATGCGTCACTGTAAACCACATACTCTTTTTCGTAAATAGGTAGGGTAAGGATAGGTGCCGAAACTAACCGATTCTTTAGCTCTTCGAAACTTTGCTGGCATTTCTCGTTCCATATGAACGGCTCACCCTTGCGTGTCAGTTTTGTCAATGGTCCTGCAAGCGATGAAAAATTCTCCACAAAGAGATGGTAGTATCCTGCTAAGCCAAGGAAACTACGAACTTCGAACACACTTAGCAGAGGTTCCCAAGCAATCACGACTTCAATCTTCTTTGGATCAACAAACACACATTGGGCGGAAACAATATGGCCAAGGAAACTAACTTCGCGTAACCTGAATTCGCATTTTGAGTACTTTGCGAACAACCGTTGATCCTTCAGGATTTTAAGCACAATCCGCAAGTGCATAGCATGATCCTCTTCCGATATTGAGTAAATCAGAATGTCGTCAATGAAGACTATCACAAATTTATCCAAGAATTCGCGGAACACACGATTCATCAAATCCATAAACACAGCTGGTGCATTGGTCAAGCCGAATGGCATAACCAGAAATTCGTAGTGGCCGTATCGCGATCTGAACGCGGTCTTCGGAATATCAGCATCACGAACTCGCAATTGATGGTATCCAGATCTGAGATTGATCATGGAGAATACGGCTGCACCTTGGAGTTGGTCAAACAAATCGTCGATGCGTGGCAAAGGGTATTTGTTCTTCATGGTAACACGATTCAGCTGCCGATAATCGATGCACAATCGCAGCAAACCGTCTTTCTTTTTTCACTAACAGAACAGGTGCTCCCCAGGGCGACACACTAGGTCGAATAAAACCACGATCCAGCAAATCTTCCAATTGCATTATTAGTTCCTTCATTTCTGCAGGAGCCATACGATACGGAGGAATGGAAATCAGATTCGTACCTAGCACTAGCTCAATACCGAATTCCACTTCCCTTGATGGTGGTAGTCCGGCTATGTCTTCTGGAAATACTTCTGGAAATTCGCAAACCACTGGAACAGAATCCAGATCTGAGGATTCTTTAGAAATATCCTGTACGTGCGCGAGGTACGCTGTACATCCTTTGCTGATTAATCGCTTCGCCTTTAGCCAGGAAATCATGCAAGTTGGTACAACTCGCCTATCGCCTTCAAAACAGTATTCGGTACCATCAGGAAAAGTGAACCACACCCGCTTGGTGAAACACTCCATACGGGCTTGATATTTCGCCAGACAATCCATGCCTAAAATCACATCCAGCTCTCTGATGTCTAATGGAATTAGATCCACTTCAAGTACATTTGAACCCATACGTACAGCACAGCTGATGTAGACTAGATTACAAATCAGTTGCTCTCCCAAAGGAGATAGAACCGCAATAGGAGGAGTCAAGGGAGATAGAGGCTGATCCACGCTAAGTTCTATCCTTGGACTTACAAATGATCTATTTGCTCCTGGATCTAATAATACTTTAGCGTTTTGAGAAAAGACTGAAATAGTACCTGTCACCACATCAGGACTAGCCTCGACATCAGTTAAAATGAAGAGTCTTGTTGGTCTTGGTTACGCCTCACTTGTGGATCCATTGGGTGGTTCTCCTGGTGCGCGTGTTGGTGGTCTGGCGGGGTTGGCATTCCCACCTCAGCTTGTGTTTGGTACTCCTGTGATTCGCCTTGGTTTCGGGCATTCGTTCTGAATATGTCCCATCTTGCCACAATTGTAACATCGCCGTTGCTGAAATTTCCACGAAGATCCATTGAAATTTGAACCAGAAAAGTTCTTCCGGTTGGTATTTCCATTGCCATTAATTTTCAGAGGATAAGACCTTAAAGGATAGGGTCCTGTTCGTTGGTTGAACTTCGAATCTCGCCTAGGATCTGCCACTAGTAGCTGCGGATGGCTTCTTGGTTTGTACGATCTTTTCGGCTTTAGTCGTGGCAACAATTAGTTCTTGCAAATTCTGCACTGGTGTCATACCAACGATGGTTTTGAGTTCGGTACTGAACCCATCCTGAAATCGTCTAGCAAGCTGGTACGGTGTACGATCTTCATCTGGTGCAAATCAGGACAACTCCCTTAACACTTTTCTATATTCCAACACCGAACGGGTGCCTTGTTCAAGTTTGTAAAAAGCTTATCGCTGCTCGCTTTTATGGAATCTCGTATAAAATCTTTCGTCGAAATTGTACCGGAATTCTTCCCAAGTTGGAAAACGATCGCTGAATCGCAAGCTAACAGATGTCCACCATGTGAGGGCTTCTCCTTCAAGTAAGAATGTAGCAATGGCAACCTTGTCATCATCCAAGAAACGCAGGAATAAGGATACCCCGCATAAGGTGTCTATCCATTCACGAGCGGCTACGGCTCTGGCTGAACCTCCAAAATCTTTACATCCAAGTTGTTGAGCTTCCTTCAGCAATTTTTTAATCATAACGGGAAGTCTCTCTGCCTCTTTATGATGTGCTGGCTGTATAGGTTCAAGTGGAGGAATAGGTTCTTCCACTGGTGCAGGCGCCGGAGCATTCTGAAATTACGCCTCCATTCGCTGCTGATTTGCAACAATTCCTTGCAATACGTTTAAGCTTTGTGCCATAACAGGGTCAATGACTAGTGCGGCTGGTGCCTCAGGTTGATTTTCGGGCTCAGCTTGGCCTTCCTGCTCAATTTGTGCATTTGGCTCCTCTTGCTCAACAGGTTGCTTTTCAGCCTGAATCTCAAACCTACCCCGTTGATTCCTTTGTTGCCTCGAGCATGCCATACTACACAAGTATACGACTGTACTCAACACATACTAAATACAATACTAGTAAAAGGAGTGGTACCTGGTGGATAGGCATGCACCGGACGATAACCATATGTTGGAAAACAATATAAAAATTTTCAGAAATCACATGCACACATGCAAAGGTATTCTCGGAAATTCCATCAATACTCCCACTATCATTCGACAGTACATGTCATCATTCACATGCATATATATTCGGTAATGACAAGAAACATAGCTCACAACCACTGAAACCACTGAAACATATTAAGGCATACTAAACATAAGAACATACATGGACAAGCATCACATCAGATTATTATTCCCATCATTTAAATCTTACAAATTAATCCCATTTTACCCTTAGTTCACTTTCAGTATTAACCCCTAAGTGAGTGAGTGTGTGCCCATGTCCTTGCCTACAAACACCAAAATCAACAAATATCTTAGCATATAACAAATTATATTCCCTAAACAATGCTCCGCTACCAAACCTGTGACGACCCCAATTCCTAGCTATTATTATTTGCTCCGATTAAGGTCATCACCCCCGTGAAACCAAAAAAAGCCTAAATGACACCTAAGACCTATCTGAATCTCACCAGGCTTATCATTAATTTCTGAATTTTAACATGCTTATTTTAATGTTTAACAACAATTGGAGCATGATATTGGACACACATTCTGGTAACATACGGAGTAAATAAAACATCAGCGAAAGTCTTTAGATTAAATCATTGGGTTCATAACACACAAGTCCCATAGGGATCCAAACACTCAGCAAGAAATCCTCCAACATATTTCGGAAATAGCAAGCAAAGCAGGTATCTTAAAATAAACCAGAAAGTACCCCAATCATTCATGTTATATGTGCAACTAAACAAGGATCAAGTATGCAAATGTGATGCGATATCGCCCCGCTGTGCAGCCATGATCTCACACACTGGTACCACGGAAAATGGATGTACCTAAGCCTGGAAAATGGTAAAAACAATGGTATGAGATTACAAGAATCTCAGTAGGGTCACAGCATCATAAGATCTGCAGAAAACCTAAACACAAATCTCCCAATTCATATTAGATCATTCCTAAACAACTAAAGGGGATCATACAATTCAAGAATCAATAAAAAAGAGGTTAGGGCCGAATCTATGATTGAGAGAGGACTACAAACACTTCCGAAAGATCAGAAGTACACAGGCAGGTAGAACTCATCAGATTACTCTCGACAATGAAGAAGAAAGGTCATCCCCTTCCACCTGTGTTGTCCAAGGCGTACTGCACAAAGGGTAGATGGTTAACAAACAAACTAATCAGTAAGCCTATTCATTTTGCCTCGCAAGGACAAGTCGTCTTTCCACACATGGATAAGTCTTCCCTAGCCACACACGGACTAGGGCATCCCAAACCTGGCAAGGATAAGGGCTTCCTGCCTTGCAAGAGCAGATATCCAGTGCGCACATGCTGGGGTTTGCCGCCCATACAACTCCCATACTAGTAAGAACCTCTCCTCTCCCTAGGAAAATCAGCGCTTACCCCGAATGGTCACCGAAAAAAGATCCTGACACACAAACACGTACAAGCATACACAGGCAAGTACACAACATAATACCAAAACAGGGTATCCTCAATCATGTCAGAACACAATTAGCATATTCAGTTCACATAACATATGCAATCCAGGCACTCAATACCTAACTCAGGGGTTCGATATAGCCTATGAGATCCATATCTCATTCCGAATTTCATACTCTCACCCTATAATCCAATCGCATACAATATAACAAGGACAGGTAACAAAAACATCAAGAAAATAACAGTGGTCTCTGGAGAAACCGATGAGGCATAGATCCTACCTCTCTTGTCTCTGAACAAGAAGCTACTGTTTTTCCTTTATTAGATAATTCTGAACCACCTATATTATCACCAGACAAAACAAACTAAGCATACATATTCAATAATCAATTGAATACCCTATTTCCTTACCAATACCACTCACCAAACCTGTCAGAAACTAGTGATCAGATACTGCATGTGCCTCCCCCTTGGATGTGTGATGTGATATCCAGGAATTTAACAAGATTCAACCTGAATTACCATTCCAATTAACTACACAAATTTCGTCGCTGATTTTCAACTTAAACTTAGACAAAAAAATATTTACATCCAAACAACAAAACATATATGGTTGGAAAGAGGATGAAAATATTTTTCCAAAAAACTATTATTTCTAGGGATCTGACAAACGATGAGAGAGTTATGCTATATTGAAATTCAAGAATATTTGATGAAAACCTAATTCCGCCGACGATTTTCAACTTATCCTTAGAGAAAGAAATACTAACCTCCTGACAAAAACCCAAAGATGGTTGGAAAGAAGATGAAGAGAGCTTTCGAACAAGCTATTATTTTCAGGGATCCGATGAATGATGAGAGAGTTATGCTAGTTTAAAGTTTCAGCAAATTTTGGTGGCTATAGGGAGGTATAGGATTTTAAGCTTATACGAATTTTGTATGTTTTCTATGAATAATTTTTGTGGAGTTGGCTTCCTATTTATAATGAATGGGTATAGAATTATGATTACTACTTTTAATCATTTTATTAAAATAAGATAATTTACCAGATAATTAAACTCTTTAATTATCTTCCCCTATTTTTAGGGATTTTAATCTCTAAGGAAATTATCTATTTATAAAGACTTAGATTAAAGGGAATTTAAAATAGAATTAACTACTAAACAATCTTACCAATTTCGTCCATCACACATCCTTTCCTTCAGAGATAAAATCATCTTTTCACCTGCACTGACTTATGGACTTCTAAAAGTCAAAATTCGGGATCTCACATCGAACCCCTGAGTTAGGTATTAAATGCCTGAGTTGCATATGTTATGTGAATTGAATATGTTGATTGTGTTCTGACATGATTGAGAATACCCTACTGTGGTATTATACTTTGTACTTGCCTGTGTGTGCTTGTATGTGTCAGGATCCTTTTTCGGTGGCTATTCGGGGTAAGCGCTGATGCTCCTAGGGAGAGGAGAGGTTCTTACTGGTATGGGAGTTGTATGGGTGGCAAAGCCCAGCATGCGGGCACTGGATGTCTGGTCCTTGTGCGGCAGGAAGCCCTTATCCTTGTTTGGTTGGGATGTCCTAGTCTGTGTGTGGCTTGGGAAGACTTGTCCTTGTGTGGCAAGACGACTGAACCCTGTCCTTGTGTGGCAGGAAACCCTTACCCTTGTGTGGTTTGTGATGCCCTAGTCCGTGTGTGGCTTGGGAAAACTTGTCCTTGTGTGGCAAGACGACTTACTAGGCTTACTGATTAGCTTGTGTGTTAACCGTTTACCCTTTGTGCAGTAGGACTTGAACAACACAGGTGGAAGAGGATGACCTTTCTTGTGAGGACCCGTCCCGGTACCAGGGCCCCTCACCGCCGTGCAGCTCCAAATGGCCCAACCTGTGAACCAATTAAAGCCACACAAGGCTTCACAACATAAAATCCCAAATATGCAAAAAAAGTAGAATTTTACTAACACAGGAGCATGATATTACTTTTGCATTCGGCTCGGCAACAAGAAATCACGGAGTACACAATATCAACAAGCGGAAGACTTTAAACAAGCACAGAAGGCCACACGGCGCATACATATATAAATATAAAACTGTATATGGATTTCTGCCGGGACTTATCCTGGCATTGTTAAACAACGCTTGGCCAATGCGGAGGTAAGGGACGGGAGTATCCTTTCGTTTAGAGGGACGATCCTTTACCTAGATGTACAGGGTGACGTGTGTAGGCCTCGGATCCGAACTGAGGAATGGAATGCCAGGCTACGCATTTCAGTTGAATTGTAGGGACTTGTGTGATCTTGTGGTTTTGTTTTCCGCTTGTCCCGAAGACTACGTTGGTGGTGGGGACTATATCTATTTTGAATAAGTGCATGTGTTTTAAATTAAACCACCAACGGTCTTCCGGTGATCCTTTGGCCGGGATTCATCGTGAAGTAATACAGCTTCTCCCCAACTATATTTCTGGTGTACTAGCCATGCGAATGAGATTGTGACAAGGTTATGTGCTTGTGTTGATATGCGTATGATATGTGATGGCAATCTTTGTTGATGAGATGCACTTTGAGTAAGCATGGACTTTACTTGCGTTTATTCAGCAACTGTTTATACTTTGTTTTAGTGCTTGCTTCTATTCCATCGTTTACGCTGATGACGCGGTAACTCTCACTGAGGTCCCAGTGATCTCACTTCCCCTTTGTTGTTATTTTTCAGGACTAGTTTCAGGAGCTTGTTGAGTCTTTCCTTTTGAGGTCGAGCTTCCCGGTTTGTCTTAGGGCTGGACTACTGCGTTGGCACATTTGGAAACTCGGCATAGCTTTGTGTTTTGGATTATCGTTTTGCATGTTTCTCATTGACTCGTGTTGGCCTTTGATGGGTTTGTCCATTTGTGTGTTGTGACTTGAGATTTTTTTTTATATGAGGCATACCTTGGCCATGTGGCCTTCTGTGCTTGTTTAAAATCTTCCGCTTGTTGATATTGTGTACTCCGTGATTTCTTGTTGCCGAGCCGAATGCAAAAGTAATATCATGCTCCTGTTTTAGTAAAATTCTACTTTATTTGCATGTTTGGGATTTTATGTTGTGAAGCATTGTGTGGCTTCAATTGGTTAATAGGTTGGGCCATTTTGAGCTGCACGGCGGTGAGGGGCCCTGGTACCGGGACGGGTCCTCACAAGGTTGGTAGCGGAGCATGGTTGTCTTTGTGTGCAAAGCTTGCAAGTATTGTTTTGTTTTAAGTTGCATGTTTTGAAAGTGCATTACAGTGCATTATACTCACTTTGCGCATGCGTAGTCCAGCATAGAGTGTTTTTAGTTGTTATTTGGTTTGTTGTGGGCTTATTACATGATTATGTGTTCAGTTGTTAAGATGCCACGGGGCAGACCTCGTAAGAGAGTTGAGGGTTAGGCAGTACATTGCCCAAAGGGCAATCTCTGGCAAAATGCCCAAACTTGTCACAAGAGTAACACCTGGGCGGATGAGGACAAGGCGGAAAATGATTCTGCCTACAATTCGAACACCGGGGAGCTCCTGCTGGCTTCACAACACTGGGTGCTGAAACTGTGGTCTGCGCTCGGGACACAAAAGAAGGAGTGCCCTGCGGCCTAGTCTGCCCCACTGAATAAGGAGAGAAAAACTGATTCCTCTGCCCGTGGATAAACCTGTCCCTATCCCTATATGTCAAGGGACCTCTACTCGCCACTACATCTCTAGGTCTTCCGGACTGACCACTTTGTCCGCCTCGGACAATCTCCTCAGACTTTACAGCATCTACAACCAACTTCTCAAAATCTATGCCGACATTAGGCCCCATCACCTTTCGGATATCTTGGTTGAGACCCTGCTCAAACCGACTTGCCAACACAGTCATATTCCGCTGCACCTCTGGAACAAAGTGTGCCAAAGCTCTGAATTCAGTCTCATATTCGGCCACCGTCTTACCCCCTTGGCGAAGCATGTAAAAATCAGATCTCTTGTTGTTCTGAAAATGAGGAGGAAAGTACCTCATGTCAAATTCTTTCTCAAAATCTTCCCATGTAGGCTGACCACCATATCTACTCCGGACTGTACTCCACCATATAGCAGCATCTCTCTCAAGTAGTCGTGTAGCCAATGTCACCTTATCAGCTGAAGACAACCTCAAGTCTTGAGCAGTCAACACCACTTTGTCTTTCCAAATCTTGGCCACCATAGCATCGCTCGAACTGTAGAAGCTCTCGCAACCGAGATGTCTGGCCTCTTTCAACAGCTTAGACACTTGCACAGGCACTCTGACACCCTACGCCTCAGCTATTTGATCTCTGGGCTGTGTTGGTTCCACCACAACCTCTGGCTGTACTGGTGCTGGTGCCTATGGCTGCTGAGCTACTGTCTCTTGCATCATCTGCATGGTCTGTTGCATCTGACTCAAGGTAGTCTGTAACGTCGCCAACAGCTGTATCAAAGCTGGATCCTGTCCTGTGGGCACTGCCTGTACTGGTGGTGCTTCTGATACTATCTGTGGCTGCTGTTCCTCCACTACTGGACCTCGTGCATCGGACCTCTCATCACACATTAGTCACAAGCCATCCATTATACCAACTCCATCAAAACCTATCAATTCCACACGCATATCTCATTACCCCCACTCATCAGATCATCACATACTCAACACACAAACAAAACCAATCAAACCAAGCATCAAAGCAACAAAACCAACAAGCCTTAATCACAAACCAACCAACACGCGCATGCACAATCATTAGACCACGTGTCACAATCCCACCAAGGGACTTAATTACACACATACATGCTCAACGTTTCAAACACACGTTCTATCCATAACTCATGACTCATGCAAGCATGTTCTAGCATGCGTTTCAACACATTTTAAGTACTGCCTCTATTCAAATCAAAGCATGCATACCACATTGTAATTACGAAATCAAACATTGCGCGTACACTGATGAAACTTAAACTCCCACCTGTTGTTGTGCGGACGACTCACTAATCGCCACGCCCTTGCCTTTGTCACGTGCTACGGTACCACCTACACGCAAGGCAACACCAAAACCAACTCAAACACAACTTCAACAAATGAAAATACACAAAACGAAAACAACCCTACGACCCCTTCCAACACACTCAACAACACCCCTCTAAACCTCAAAACACAAACTAACAACCGAACCGCACCTAGGCATCAATCATGCCACACACAACCATAGCCACAACCACAACAAACTTGATATCCATCAATCCTCACTCCAAGATTAGATTTCCAGCAAACCCAATCCATCACCAACATCACAAATTCCACACTCCTCAATCACATTAACCTCAAACCAGCACACACATTAGTCACAAGCCATCCATTATACCAACTCCATCAAAACCTATCAATTCCACATGCATATCTCATTACCCCCACTCATCAGATCATCACATACTCAACACACAAACAAAACCAATCAAACCAAGCATCAAAGCAACAAAACCAACAAGCCTTAAACACAAACCAACCAACATTCAAACCAAAAACACAAGCAAACAGAAATTACCTCAAACCCACTTGCTAATCCAGCTCAAAAGCCAAAACCACACCAAAAACACACCCAAAGCACTCCTACAAGGTGGAAAACAAGGGGAAATGGTGGGTAAGTGTTAGGGTATCACTCACCAAGTGATTTTTGGTGAAAAACAAGCAAAATCAAGATTTTGTGAGGGTTTTCAGTGGAGAACAAAGGGAGAATCGGGAGAGAAAAAGAAAAGGGAGAGAGAAACTGATTTGGGAAGCACTTGGGCTTGTTGGCTTATAACCAAAGTGTTGGGCCTTAAGGCCCAAATGGTCCTCGGGCCCAAAACTAAAAAGAAAAGCCCGACAAACCAAAGTGAAGCCCGGGTCTGTGTTATCAACACCAAGAAAACTCAACGGGCCTACCAAAACACAATTGGGCCCATAAAAACACAAACGGTCCCAAACAAACAAAGCATAGGGATAAAAGCCCACGGTCGCTCAAAACAGACCGGAAACTGAACCAATGCTTTCCACCGACCCTAGCCTAGACCACACAACCTAGACCACTCACCAAGACACCTAGACACGCTACGGGCTTAGCACAACGGTGTCCACATCACCAAACAACTCCCGAGTCCAAAACAAAGTCAACCACACTCGCTGGCTGGCACTAAACCGACGGGGTCTCACATTTCTTCTTAATTACTGATAGAAATCTGATGAGTTCTACCTGCCTGTGTACTTCTGATTTTTCGAAAGTGATCGTAGTCCTCCCTCAACCATAGATTTGGCCCTAACCCTTTTTGATTGATTCTTGAATTATGTGATCCCCTTTAGTTGTTTAGGAATGATCTAATGTGAATTGGGAGATTTGTGGTTAGGGTTTCTGCAGATCTTATGATGCTGTGACCCTACTGAGATTCTTGTAATCCCATACCGTTGTTTTTACCATTTTTCAGGCTTTGGTATATCCAGTGTCCGTGGTTGCAGTGTGTGAGATCAAGGCTGCATGGCGGGGCGATATCTCATCACATTTGAATACTTGTTTACTTGCGCATATAACATGAATCATTGGGCTAGGTTTATTTTAAGAACCCTCCTTTGCTTACTATTTCCAAAATATGTTGGAGGATTTCTTTCTGGTTATATGGATCCCTATGGGACTTGTGTGTTATGAACCCAATGATTTAATCTAAAGACTTCCGCTGATATTTTATTCACTCCATGTGTTACCAGAATATTTGTCCAATATCATGCTCCAATTGTTGTTAAACATTAAAATAAACATGCTAAAAGTCAGAAGGTAATGGTAAGCCTGGTGAGATTCAGATATGTCCTAGGTGTTATTTGGGCTTATTTGGGTTTCACGGCGGTGATGACCTTAATCGGAGCAAATAATAATAGTTAGGAATTGGGTCGTCACAGGTTTGGTAGCGGAGCCAGGTTTAGGGAAAATAATTTGTTATATGCTAACTTGTTTGTTGATATTGTGTTTGTAGGTAAGGATATGTGCACACACTCACTCACTTAGGGGCTAATACCAAAAGTGAACTAATGCTAATGTAACGACCCCAATTCCTAAACCATTATTCATTGCTCCGATTAAGGTCATTACCGCCGTGAAACCTAAATAAGCCTCAACGACACCTAAGACCTATTAGAATTTCACAAGGCTACTCATATGATACCGATTTTAATCTTGTTTATTTTGTTGCTTATCAATCAATTGGAGCATGATACTGGACACATATTCTGGTAACATACGGAGTAAATAAAATCATCAGCGGAAGTCTTAAATCAATCCATTGGGTTCATAACACACAAGTCCCATAGGGATCCAAATAACCAGCAAGAATTTCATCAACCAAGTTCGGAAATAGCAAGCCAAAAAAATGCTTAAAAATAAACCAGAACAATGTCCAATCTTTCAAGTTATTTGCGCAAGTAACAAGTAGTATTTGTGATGCGATATCGCCCCCCCGTGCAGCCTTGATCTCACACACTAGTACCACGAATAGAGGATGTACCTAAGCCTGAAAAATGGTAAAAACAACGGTTTGAGATTACAAGAATCTCAGTAGGGTCGCAGCATCATAAGATCTACAGAATCCCTAAACACAAATCTCCCAATTCACATAAGATCATTCCCTAATCAACTAAAGGGATCACGGAATTCAAAAAGGGTTAAGGCCGAATCAATGGCTGAGAGAGGACTACAAACACTTCCGAAAGGTCAGAAGTACACAGGCAGGTGAAACACATCAGTATTGCCCTCGGCAATGAATAAGAAAGGCCATCCCCTTCCACCTGTTTTGTCCAAGACTTACTGTACAAAGGGTAGATGGTTAACACACAAACTAATCAGTAAGCCTTTCACCTTATCCTCGCAAGGACAAGTCGACTAGCCCCTCATGGAACAAGTCTTCCCTTAGTCGCAACCAGGGCATCCCCAAATCTCGCAAGATAAGGGCTTCCTTTCTCGCAAGACAGGGATCCGGCCTCGCAAGGACAGATATCCAGCGCTAGCTTGCTGGTTCAACACCCATACACCTCCCATAAATCGATAAGAACCTCTCCTCTCCCTAGGAGCATCAATTCTTACCCTGTGTGGCCACCGGAACAGAATCCTGACACACAAACACGTATAAGCACACACAGGCAAGTACAAAACATAATACCACAACAGGGTATCCTCAATCATGTCAGGAAACAATCAACACATCCAATTCATATAACAATAGCATCTCTAGGCACACAATTCCTAACTCAGGGGTTCGATATAGCCTAGGAGATTCATATCTCATTCCGGATTTCATATTCACACCCTACAATCCAATCACAAACAAATACAACAAGGGCAGGTAACAAAAATATCAAATAAGAGCAGGGGTTTTCTGGAGAAACCGATGAGGCATAGGTACTCCTTGTCTCTGAACAAGAAGCTACTCCTTTTCCTTTATTAAGTAAATCTGAGCCACCTAAATCATCACCAGACAAAGACAAAACAAACTAAGCATGCATATCCCAAAAATCAATTGTATACCCTATTCCTTACCAGTACCACTCACCAAACCTATCAGAAAACCAGTGATCAGAAGTCGTAGGTGTCTCCCCCTTGGATGTGTGATGTGATAGCCAGGAACTTTCCAACAAGCTATTATTCGCAGAGATCCAATGAACTATGAGGGCGTTATGCTGGTTTAAAGTTTCAGAAAATTCTGACGGCTAATGGGAGGTATAGGGTTTTAAGCCTATACGAAGTTTGTAAGGTTTTAGGGGAAAAATTTGTGGGGTTGACTTCCTATTTATATTCAATGAGTGTAGAATTATGTCTATACTTTTAATCAAGCTATCAATCCAATATAATTTACTAAGTAACCAAAACTCTTAAATTACCTTCCCTATTTTTAGGGACTTAATCTCTAAGGCAACTATCTACCTTAAAGGATGATTCCTAAAGCTATTATCCATCTACAAGAACCTAAATCAAAAGAATTTAGAAACAAAGTAATTTACTATACAATCTTACCAATTTCGGCCATCGCACATCCTTCTCTTCAGGGACAAATTCGTCTTTTCACCTGCACTGGCTTCTGGACTTCTAGGACTCAAAATTCGGGGTCTTACAGCTAAAATGGGATTGATTTGTAAGATTTAAATGATGAGAATGATAATCTGATGTGATGTTTGTTCGTGTATGTTCTTATGCCTGGTATGCCATGATATGTTTCGGTGAGTGTTTGCTGTGTTTCTTATTATTGCTGAGAATTTGTGTGTTGATTTATGCATACTGCCGAGTGTTCCTATTTGACTCCTATATTGCTGAATGTATATGTATGTGATTGCCGGTGTGTATTGCCGGATATGGATGTTATGTGAATTCATGCTTGCTTGATGTTTGATGATGATTTCCGAGAGTATATATGAGTATTGATGTAATTGCTGAGAATACCTTTGCATGTGTGCATGTGATTTCCGAAAATATGTATGTTGCTTTCTAGCCTATGCGTATCGACTGATGCATGCCTCTCCACCAGGTACCACTTTTTTTTATCATATTTAGTTATATGTTGAGTAATAATGGTGTATTCGTGTAGTATGGCACGCTTGAGGCTACAAAGGAATCAACGAGGTAGATTTGAGATTCAGGCTGAACAGCAACCTGTTGAGCAAGAGGAGCCGAATGCACCAAATGAGCAGGAAGGGTAAGCTGAGCCCGAAAACCAATTTGAGGCACCAGCCGCACCAGTCATTGATCCTGTCATGGCATAAATCTTAAAGTATTACAAGGAATTGCTGCAAAACAGCAGCGTATGGAGGTGCAATGTCAGAATGCTCCTGCACCTGCACCAGTTGAAGAACCTATTCCTCTACTTGAACCTATACAGCCGGCATATCATAAGGAGGCTGAGAGACTTCCTGTCATGATTACGAAATTGCTAAAGGAAGCTCGACAACTTGGATGTAAAGATTTTGGTGGTTCAGCTGGAGCCACAACCGCTCGTGAGTGGATAGACACCTTATGCCAAGTATCCTTGTTCTTGCGTATCTCGGATGATGACAAGGTTGCCATTGCTACATTCCTACTTGAGGGAGAAGCCCTCACATGGTGGACATCTGCTAGCTTGCGATTCGGCGATCGTTTGCCACTTTGGGAAGAATTCTGGTACGAATTCGAAGAAAGATTTTATACGAGATTCCATAAAAGTAAGCAGTGACAAGCTTTTTACAATCCGGAATTGATTGATCATGCAACATAGCAGTTGAACTTGATTCGACAACGGCTAAAAACAGCCCAGAATCAGCAGAAAAACCACGCCGATAATCGACAAAGGGAGATGGAATTTGCGGTAGGTGACAAAGTGTTTCTAAAGGTCACCCCATGGAAAGAAGTCCATCATTTTTTGCAGCGAGGTAAACTAGCACCTCGTTACATTGGTCCGTATGACATCATCGAGAAGATCGACCCTGTTGCATATCGACTTGCTTTACCTCCAAATATGGAAAAAATTCACAACGTATTTCATGTTTCAATGTTGAGAAAGTATGTGCAAGACCCTACTAACATGCTCGAAGAACCCCCAGTTGAAATTGCTGAAGACCTATCCTATCCCGTGCAACCAGTTGCCATACTAGATCAGTCAGTTCGACAGCTTCGCAGTCGAAGCATGCCTATGGCATAAGTTGTTTGGCGTAATGGCCAAATTGAGGAATAGTCTTGGGAGACTGATGAATCTATGCGTGCAAAATTTCTTTATCTTTTTGCTTAGGTACTTGTGCTAAAATTTCGAAGACAAAATTCTTATGATGGGAGGATGTGAGACCCCGAATTTTGAGTTCTAGAAATCCAGAAGCCAATGTGGGTGAAAAGACCATTTTTCTTCTGAAGAAAAGGATATGTGATGGCAAAAATTGGTAAGGGATGTCTAGTAATTATTTCTAGTATTAATTCCCTTTAATTTGATTCTTTATTGGTTGATAATTACCTTAGAAAATAAAAAGCCTAAGTTTAAGGGGAGATAATTACAGACTTTAATTCTGATAATTATCTTACTTTAATTAATCATTTAAAGTAGGGATTTTAATTCCATAACCACCTTATATAAATAGGAAGCCAGCCACAAAAAAATCTTATACAGAAAACACATAAAATTCGTGAAACCTAAAAACCTACACCTCCCAATTTCTGCTGAAATCCGCTGGGACTTCAAACCAGCATAACTCTCTCATACTTTGTCGAATTCCTAAGAATAATATCTTTTTGGAAAGATCTTTTCATCCTCTTTCCAAAAATATTTGTTTTTTTTTTCTGGAGATTAGTTTTTCTTTATTAAAAGTTAAATGGAATTTCGGAAGAATTGCCAAAATCTTCTTGAACTTCAAAATAGCATAACTCTCTCATCCTTTGTCGGATTCTTGAAAATAATAGCTTGTTGGAAAGATCTCTTCATTATATTTTCAAAAATATTGGGTTTTTTATTCGGAGGTTAGTTTTTCTATGTTGAAAGTTAATTCATATTTTGGCAGGATTAGGTTTCAAGATTTTGTGATTCTACCTTCAATTGATTTCTGTTGTTGTTCCTCTTGTTTGTATGATTGTTTGGCATCCATTCATGTTATAAAATTATGAATTAATCCTTTGAATCTTTTCTATACATGAAATCAGTATGCCCCACCTTGCCCTATTATTGCCTATCTTGATCAATTGTTTAACCTATTGGATTCCGATCTTGTTTCTTTTGATTGTATAAGTTATAAACACTTAATCTCTCTTTGTTAGCATGAAATCGCAACCTTTAAACCTTGCTAACATGAAATTTCAAATTATCTTGTGTCTTATGCTTAGTGACGAAATAGCTTAGTGCCAAAATTTACATAGTTAAATTGGGTGGTAATTCAGGTTGAATCTTGTTAAGTTCATGGCTATCACATCACACATCCAAAGGAGAGGCACTTGCGGCATCTGACCACTGGTTTCTGATAGGTTTGGTGAGTGGAATTGGTAAGGAAATAGGGTATTCAATTGGTTATTGAGTATGCATGCTTAGTTTGGTTTTGTCTTTGCCTTGTGATACTATAGGTGGTTCGAAATTATTAAATAAAGGCAAAGGAATAGCTTCTTGTTTAGAGACAAGAGAGGTAGGATCTATGCCTCATCGGTTTCTTCAGAGATCCTTGTTGTTTGCTTATTGATTTTGGTGTATATTCTTGTTGATAAATTGCATGCGCATATATGGAATAGAATATGTTTGAATTGCGGATCAAAATGTGATTCTCTAGGCTATACCGAACCCTTGAGTTAGGTTATGAGTGCCTAATTTGCATATTTTATGTGAATTGAATATGTTGATTGTGTTCTGACATGATTGAGGATACCCTATTGTGGTATTATACTTTGTATTTGCTTGTACGTGTTTGTGTATCAGAATCCTATTTCGATGGCCATTCAGGGTAAGCGCTGATGTTTCTTGGGAGAGGGGAGGCTCTTACTGGTATGGGAGTTGTATAGGTGGCAATCCCCAGCATGCGTGCGCTGGAAGTCTTGTCCTTGTGTGGTTTGGGATGCTCTTATCCTTATGTGGTTTGGGATGTCTTGTCCTTGTGTGGTAGGATGAATAGGCTTACTGTTTAGCTTGTATGCTAACCTTTTACCCTTTGTGCAGTAAGCCTTGGACAACACAGGTGGAAGGGGACGACCTTTCTTTTTCCTATTGCCAAGAGTAATTTGATGAGTTTTACCTGCCTGTGTACGTTTGATTTTTGGAAGTGTTTGTGTAGTCCACCCTCAGCCTTAGTTCGACCCTATCCCTTAGATTGACTCTTGAATTGAATGATACCCATAGTTGAGTAGGAATGATCTAATGTTGTTTGGGAGATTTGTGTTTATGATTTCTGTCGATCTTATAATCTTGTGACCCTACTGAGATTCTTGTAATCTCATCCTGTTGTATTCACCATTTTTCAGGCTTACATCCACTGTCTGTGGTACTAGTGTGTGAGATCAAGGCTGTACGGCGGGGCGATATCGCATCACATTTGCACACCTATTCTTTGATTGCTTGCGCATATAACATGAATTATGATTGGAATATTTTCTGGTTTTCAAGATTCCTCCTTTACTTATTTTTTCCGATTTATGTTGGGGGTTAACTTGCTGGATGTTTGGATCCTTATGGGATTTGTGAGTTGTGGATTCATTGTTCGATTGCTGTACTGAAATTCAATCTTGAACCCAACGCATTCTGGAATTTCTCCCAAAATCGTGAGGTGAAACGAGGGTCACGATCTGAAACAATAGAAACTGGTACTTCATGCAATCGAACAATCTCGTCCAAGTAACGAACTGCCAATTTTTCTGGTGTATCTCTTACATGTATAGGAAGAAAGTGTGCAGATTTCGTCAGTCGATCCATGATCACCCAAATGGCATTGTATCCTCGCTGCGATCTAGGCAAACCTGTTACAAAATCCATTGTGATGTGCTCCCACTTCTATTCTGGAATCGAAAGTGACTGAAGTAGACCAGCGGGTCTTTGATGTTCGATCTTTACTAGTTGACATACGAGGCATCGGGCAACGAATTCAGCAATGTGACGTTTCATGTTTGGCCACCAATACTGCTTCTTCAAATCTCGGTGCATCTTAGTGCTTCCAGGATGAATAATGAACTTTGAACTATGCGTCTCTGATAGAATAAGGTTATGAATATCAACATTTTGTGGAACACAAACCCGGTTTCTGAAGACTAGTACTTCGTCATCTCGTATTCTGAAATCACGAACTATGGCCTCAACTGTGATGACCCCAATTCCTAACTATTATTATTTGCTCCGATTAATGTCATCACCGTTGTGAAACCCAAATTAGCCTAAATGACACCTAAGACCTATCTGAATCTCACCAGGCTTATCATTACCTTCCGAATTTTAGCATGTTTATTTTAATGTTTAACAAAAATTGGAGCATGATATTGGACACACATTCTGGTAACATACGAAGTTAATAAAAAATCAGCGAAAGTCTTTAGATTAAATCATTGGGTTCATAACACACAAGTCCCATAGGGATCTAAACAATCAGCAAGAAATCTTCCAACATATTTCGGAAATAGCAAGCAAAGGAGGGATCTGAAAATAAACCAAAAAGTAGCCCAATCATTCATGTTATATGCGCAAGTAAACAAGGATCAAGTATGCAAATGTGATGCAATATCGCCCCGCCGTGCAGCCTTGATCTCACACACTGGTACCACGGACAATGGATGTACCTAAGCCAAAATGGTAAAAACAACGGTATGAGATTACAAGAATCTCAGTAGGGTCACAGCATCATAAGATCTGCAGAAACCCTAAACACAAATCTCCCAATTCACATTAGATCATTCCTAAACAACTAAAGGGGATCACACAATTCAAGAATCAATCAAAAAGAGGTTAGAGCCGAATCTATGGTTGAGGGAGGACTACAAACACTTCCGAAAGATCAGAAGTACACAGGCAGGTAGAACTCATCAGATTACTCTCAGCAATGAAGAAGAAAAACCATCCCCTTCCTCCTGTGTTGTCCAAGACTTACTGCACAAAGTGTAGATGGTTGACACACAAACTAATCAGTAAGCCTATTCACCTTGCCTCGCAAGGACAAGTCGTCTTGCAACACACGGAAAAGTCGTCCCAAGACACACACGGACTAGGGCATCCCAAACCTCGAAAGGATAAGGGTTTCCTGCCTCGCAAGAACAGGGTTCCAGCCTCACACGGACAGATATCCATCACACGCATGCTGCGGTTTTCCACCCATACAACTCCCATACCAGTAAAAACCTCTCCTCTCCCTAGGAGCATCAGCGCTTACTACGAATGGCCACCGGAAAAGGATCCTGACACACAAACACATACAAGTACACACAAGCTTGTACAAAACATAATCCCACAATAGGGTATCCTCAATCATATCAGAACACAATCAGCATATTTAATTCATATAACATATGCAACCCAAGCACTCAATACCTAACTTAGGGGTTTGATATAGCTTATGAGATCCATATCTCATTCCGAATTTCATACTCTCACCTTACAATCCAATCGCATGCAATACACCAAGGGTAGGTAACAAAAACATCAAGAAAATAACAGGGACCTCTGGAGAAACTGATGAGGCGTAGATCCTACCTCTCTTGTCTCTGAACAAGAAGTTACTCCTTTTCCTTTATTTGATAATTCTGAACTACCTATATTATCACCAGACAAAGACGAAAACAAACTATGCATGCATATTCAATAATCAATTGAATACCCTAATTCCTTACCAATACCACTCACCAAACCTATCAGAAACCAGTGATCAGATACTGCAGGTGCCTCCCCCTTGGATGTGTGATGTGATAGCCAGGAACTTAACAAGATTCAACCTGAATTACCATTCCAATTAACTATGCAAATTTCGTCTCCGATTTTCAGCTTAACCTTAGACAAGAAAATATTTATTTCCAAACAAAAAAACATATATGGTTGGAAATAGGATGAAAATGTCTTTCTAACAAGCTATTATTTGTAGGGATCTGACAAACGATGAGAGAGTTATGCTATTTTGAAATTCAAGAAGATTTGGCAAAAACCTAATTCCGCCGTCAATTTTCAACTTATCTTTAGAGAAACAAATACTAATCTCCTGATGAAAAACCAAAGATATTTGGAAAGAGAATAAAGAGAGCTTTCTAACAAGCTATTATTTATAGAGATATAACAAACGATGAAAAAGTTATGCTATTCTGAATTTCAAGAAGATTTGGCAGTGCCGCCGAATTTAAACTTAACCTTAGAGAAAGAAATACTAACCTCCTGACACAAAAACATAGATGGTTGGAAAGAGGATGAAGAGAGCTTTCCAACAAGCTATTAGTTTCAGGGATCCAATGAATGATGAGAGAGTTATGCTGGTTTAAAGTTTCAGCGAATTTTGGCAGCTATATGGAGGTATATGGTTTTAGGCTTATATAAATTTTGTATGTTTTCTATGAATGATTTTTGTGAGGTTGGCTTCCTATTTATAATGAATGGGTATAGAATTATGATTACTACTTTTAATCACTTTATCAAAATAAGATAATTTACCAGATAATTAAACTCTTTAATTATCTTCCCTTATTTTTAGGGATTTTAATCTCTAAAGCAATTATCTATCTATAAGGACTTGGATTAAAGGGAATTTAATATTTTCATCCTGATCTTTTCCTCCTCTTTCCAACCATATATGTTTTGTTATTTGGAAATATATATTTTCTTGTCTAAGGTTAAGCTGAAAATCGGCGACGAAATTTGCATAGTTAATTAGAATGATAATTAAGGTTGAATCTTGTTAAGTTCCTGGTTATCACATCACACATCCAAGGAGGAGGCACCTACAGCATCTGATCACTGGTTTCTGATAGGTTTGGTGAGTGGAATTGGTAAGGAAATAGGGTATTCAATTGATTATTGAATATGCATGTTTAGTTTATTTTTGTCTTTACTTGGTGATAATATAGGTGATCCAGAATTTTTTAATAAAGGCAAAGGAGTAGCTTTTTATTCAGAGACATGAGAGGTAGGATCTACGCCTGATCGGTTTCTCCAGAGACCCTTGCTATTTTCTTGATATTTTTGATACCTGTCCTTGTTGTATTGCATGCGATTTGATTATAGGGTGAGAGTATGAATTTCGGATTGAGATATGGATCTCATAGGCTATATCGAACCCCTGAGTTAGGTATTGAATGCCTGAGTTGCATATGTTATGTGAATTGAATATGTTGATTGTGTTCTAACATGATTGAGGATACCCTGTTGTGGTATTATGCTTTGTACTTGCCTGTGTGTGCTTGTACGTGTTTGTGTGTCAGGATCCTTTTTCGGTGGCCATTCGGGGTAAGTGCTGATGCTCCTAGGGAGAGGAGAGGTTCATGTGTGGGTGGAAAAGCCCAGCTTGTGTGTGCTGGATGTCTGGTCCTTGTGTGGCCGGAACCCTATCCTTGTGTGGCAAGAAGCCCTTATCCTTGTGTGGTTTGGGATGCCCTAATCCTTGTGTTATTTGAGATGCCCTAGTCCATGTGTGGCAAGACGACTGAACCCTATCCGTGTGTGGTAGGAAACCCCATAAAAGATCCTAACACACAATCATGTACAAACACGCAGAAGCAAGTACAAAGCATAACATCATAGCAGGGCATCCTTAATCATGTCACAACACAATCAGCATGTTCAATGCACACAACACATGCAAATTAAGTACACACAGCCTATCTCAAGGGTTCGAAATTTCCTAAAGGATCATAACTCAATCCGTAACTCATGCTTTACACTATGCAAGGCATGCGCATACAATCATCAACAAGGACATGCATCGAAAACATCAAACAAACAATATGGATCTCTGGAGAAACTGATGAGGTATAAATCCTACCTTTCTTGTCTTTGAACAAGTAGCTAATCTTTTTCCTTTATTAAAGGGATTCGAACCACCTATATAACCATAAGGAAAAGAAAAAACCATACTAAGCATACACAATTCAAAAACCAAATAGGCATCCTAGTTTCTTACCATTTCCACTCACCAAACCTATCAAAAACCAGCGATCAAATGCTGCTGAGACCTCTCCCTTGGATGTGTGATGTGATAGCCAGGAACACAACAAGAATCAACTTGATTTATCATTCCAATTAACCATGAAAATTTTGGCATTAAGTTAGGGTACAATGAAAATTGTGGTTTCATGCATACAAGGTTTAGGGGATGCGATTTCATGATAACAAGGAAGGACTAGGTGTTAATTACACATACGAAGTGAGACCCTTTGAGTCTTAGAATCCAGAAGCTAGTACAGGTGAAAAGACAATTTTTCCTCTGAAGGAAAGGATGTGTAATGGCCGAAATTGGTAAGATTGTTTAGTAGTTAATTCTGTTTTAAATTTCCTTTAATCTAAGTCATTATAGATAGATAATTGCCTTAGAGATTAAAATCCCTAAAAATAGGGGAAGATAATTAAAGAGTTTAATTATCTGGTAAATTATCTTATTTTGATAAAGTGATTAAAAGTAGTAATCATAATTCTATACCCATTCATTATAAATAGGAAGCCAACCTCACAAAAATCATTCATAGAAAACATACAAAATTTATATAAGCCTAAAACCATATACCTCCATATAGCAGCCAAAATTCGCTGAAACTTTAAACCAGCATAACTCTCTCATCATTCATTGGATCCCTGAAACTAATAGCTTGTTGGAAAGCTCTCTTCATCCTCTTTCCAACCATCTATGTTTTTGTGTCAGGAGGTTAGTATTTCTTTCTCTAAGGTTAAGTTTAAATTCGGCGGCATTCCCAAAGCTTCTTGAAATTCAGAATAGTATAACTCTTTCATTATTTGTTATATCTATACAAATAATAGCTTGTTGGAAATCTCTCTTCATCCTCTTTCCAACCATCTTTGGTTTCTTTTCAGTAGGTTAGTATTTATTTCTCTAAATATATGTTGAAAATCGGCAGCGAAATTAAGTTTTTGCCAAAACTTCTTGAATTTCAAAAGAGCTTAACTCTCTCATCGTTTGTCAGATCCCTAAAAATAATAGCTTTTTGGAAATATCTTTTCATCTTCTTTCCAACCATATATGTTTTGTTGTTTGGACGTAAATATTTACTTGTCTAAGGTTAAGTTGAAAATAGGCGACGAAATTTGTATAGTTAATTGGAATGGTAATTCAGGTTGAATCTTGTTAAGTTCCTGGCTATCACATCACACATCCAAGGGGGAGGCACCTGCAGTATCTGATCACTGGTTTCTGATAAGTTTGGTGAGTGGTATTGGTAAAGAAATAAGGTATTCAATTGATTATTCAATATGCATGCTTAGTTTGTTTTCGTCTTTGCCTTGTGATAATATAGGTGGTTCAGAATTATCTAATAAAGGCAAAGGTGTAGCTTCTTGTTCAGAGAAAAGAGAGGAAGGATCTATGCCTCATCGGTTTCTCCAGAGACCCCTATTATTTTCTTGATATTTTTGTTACCTGCCCTTGTTGTATTGCATGCGATGGGATTATAGGGTGAGAGTATAAAATTCGGAATGAGATATGGATCTCATAGGCTATATCGAAACCTTGAGTTAGGTATTGAG
Source organism: Passiflora organensis (assembly GCA_019739055.1). Lineage (NCBI taxonomy): Eukaryota > Viridiplantae > Streptophyta > Magnoliopsida > Malpighiales > Passifloraceae > Passiflora > Passiflora organensis. Next base: position 76,865 of record JAEPBF010000320.1, read on the forward strand.
TGCCTGGGTTGCATAAGTTATGTGAATTGAATATGTTGATTGTGTTCTGACATGATTGAGGATACCCTGTTTTGGTATTATGATGTGTACATGCCTGTGTGTGCTTGTACGTTTTTGTGTGTCAGGATCCGTTTCCGGTGGCCATTCGGGGTAAGTGTTGATGCTCCTAGGGAGAGGAAAGGTTCTTACTGGTATGGGAGTTGTATGGGAGGCAAACCCCAGCTTACGCGCGTTGGATATCTGTCCTTGCGAGGCCGGAACCCTGTTCTTGCGAGGCAGGAAGCCCTTATCCTTGCGAGGTTTGGGATGCCCTAGTCTGTGTGTGGCTAGGGAAGACTTTTCCGCGTGTGGCAAGATGATTTTTCCTTGCGAGGGAAGATGAATAGGCTTACTGATTAGTTTGTGTGTTAAACATCTACCCTTTATGCAATAAGCCTTGGACAACACAGGTGGAAGGGGATGGCCTTTCTTCTTCATTGCCGAGAGTAATCTGATGAGTTCTACCTACATGTGTACTTCTGATCTTTCGGAAGTGTTTGTAGTCCTCCCTCAACCATAGATTCGGCCCTAGCCTCTTTTTAATTGATTCTTGAATTGCGTGATCCCCTTTAGTTATTTAGGAATGATCTAATGTGAATTGGGAGATTTGTGTTTAGGGTTTCTGCAAATCTTATGATGCTGTGACCCTACTGAGATTCTTGTAATCTCATACCGTTGTTTTTACCATTTTCCAGGCTTAGGTACATCCATTGTCCGTGGGACCAGTGTGTGAGATCAAGGCTACACAGCGGGGCGATATCGCATCACATTTGCATACTTGATCCTTGTTTACTTGCGCATATAACATGAATGATTGGACTACTTTCTGGTTTATTTTCAGATCCCTCCTTTGCTTACTATTTCCGAAATATGTTGGAGGATTTCTTGCTGATTGTTTGGATCCCTATGGGACTTGTGTGTTATGAACCCAATGATTTAATCTAAAGACTTCCGCTGATGTTTTATTTACTCTGTATGTTACCAGAATGTGTGTCCAATATCATGCTCCAATTGTTGTTAAACATTAAAATAAACATGCTAAAATTCGGAAGTTAATGATAAGCCTGTTGAGATTCAGATAGGTCTTAGGTGTCATTTAGGCTTATTTGGGTTTCACGGCGGTTATGACCTTAATCGGAGCAAATAGTAATAATTAGGAATTGGGGTCATCACATACGATTAAAAGGAACAAGATCATAAACCAGCAGACAAGTCAATTGTTAAAAATCAACAATAATAGGGTAAGGGTATAGGGCAAGCCAATTTCATACATAAGGAAGATTCAAAGGATGAATTCATGATATTATAACATGAATAGGTACCAAACAATCATACGAACAAGAAGAAAAACAACAGAAACCAATTGAAGGATCAATCAAGGAATTTTGGCACCAATACCGAGGTAATTGCAATAAGAAAAAGTATAAGGAAAAACTAACCTTCTGATGATGAAACCAAGATACCAAGAAAGAGCATGGAAAAAGGTTTCCAACAAGCTATTATTCATAAAAAGCTGATGAAGGATGAAAGAATTCAGCTATGGTGAGTGTTAGGCGAATTTCGGTAACAAGGGTAAGGAATAGGGTTTATCACGTGACAAATTTGTGTGTGTTTGGTGTGGGATTTTATGTATGGCTGACTACATTATTTCTAGGGTTTAATGGGACTAATTTTCCTACATATAAGGCTATATATAAGGAGATAATCTCTAGGATTTAATTCTGGAATTATCTCTTAAGAATAGATAATGTACTATTAATGATGGAAATGAAATAAGGGAGAAATGAAAGAGTGAGAGATCGAGTGTTCCCAGATAACGTGATGGGTTTGCCACCAGAGTGAGAGATCGAGTTCAAGATCGAGTTGTTGCTGGGTACGACACCCATTTCGATCCAACCATACCAGATGGCACCAGCGGAGCTGAAAGAGTTGAAGACTCAGCTTGAGGACTTGGAGGATAGAGGATTTATCAGGCCCAGTGTATCTCCGTGGGGAGCACTAATGCTATTTGTGAAGAAGAAAAATAACACCCTCCGATTGTGTATCGACTACAGGCAGTTAAACCGAGCTACAATGAAGAGCCGGTATCCGCTACCACAGATTGATGACTTGTTTGATCAAATTCAGGGTGCATCAGTGTTTTTGAAGATTGATCTGAGATCAAGTTACCATTAGCTGAGGGTCCGAGAGTCTGATATCCCGAAGACAATGTTTCGGTAGTGTTGCGGCCACTACGAGTTTTTAGTTATGCCATTTGGCCTAATTAATGCACCAACAATGTTTATGGATCTCAGGGTATTTCTGGAGTACTTGGACCAGTTTGTCATAGTCTTCATAAATGACATTTTGATCTATTCAAGATCGGAGGAGGAGCATACAGAGCATCTGAGGACAGTGAAAGACACACTTAAAGCTCGATAGTTTTATGCCAAGTTTTCTAAGTGTGAATTTTGGCTCAGAGAGGTTAGCTTCTTAAGGAATATGGTATCAGCTAGAGGTGTGCTGGTGGACCCCAAGAAGATAGAGACAGTAGTGTCATGGGTGCAGCCACGTCGTGTCATTGAGATCTGCAGTTTTCTCAGTTTAGTAGGTTACTATAGACAGTTTGTGGAGAACTTCTCTGTATTGGCAGGTATTTTGACTTGTTTGGCTCGTAAGGGTGTTCCTTTTGTGTGGACCGAGAAGTGTGAACAGAGTTTTCAAGAGCTGAAGTCCTGGTTGGTGTCAATCTCGGTCCTTACCTTGTCTGTCAGTGGCAAAGTGAATGTAACTTTTAGCAATGCTACAAAGATGGGTTTAGGGTGTGTGCTGAAGCAAGAAGGGAAGGTTGTGGCTTATATGTAAAGACCCAAACCTAACCTATAAGGATCCTTACTGCCGCGAAACCCAAGCAAGCCCTTCCAAGGACTCATCTAAATCCCGCAATACTCAACAAGTCTTACTAGCTATTAATTTTATTAACCAATTAAGATGCTTTAAAGGTTGGAGTATGTAATTCTTTAGTCAATATTCTGGCATAATACGGCGTAAATAAAACATCAGCGAAGAGCAACCATAAATGCAGAAAGTCAGTGGAATCATAACACACAAGTCCCGAAGGAATCTAAAATTCTAACATCTGTTTATAGCTAGTTTCGGAAACAAGAAGGAAAGGAATAGAAGTTTAAAGCAGGAAAGGAATAGAAGTTCAAAGCCCGAAAGTAAGTCCAAGTAATGTATGCATATGCGCAATCAATCCAAAACCAGCAAGGAAGTGCAATGCGAATGTGATGCAAAATCGTCTTGCTTTGCAGCCTTAATCTCACACCAACAGTACCGCTAGCAGAACATGTACCTAAGCTTGAAAAGAGGAAAAACAACGGGATGAGATTACAAGATTCTCAGTAGGGTGACAGTATCATAAGATCTGTAGAAACCTAATTAAACATCACTCAAACAACATTGATAGATCACTTATGCTAACAATAGGCTCAAACAATCAGCAAACAAACACATTGATATATGTAGGGCCGAAAGTAACAAGGTAAGGGATGGACTCAAAACACTTCGTAGGCAGCCAACACAAGACTGATTCAGAGCACATAGGCAGCCTATTTCACTATCTGATTTCCAATCGAAAGGCTCATCCCCATCTGCCTATGTTGTCCAAGACTATGCTGCAAAAGTGGTAAAATAGTTAGCAAACAAACTCACAACAATTCTTTCTTACCACACAAACAAGTCATCCTGCCACACAAGGATAACCCATTCGAGAACACAAGGACAAGGCATCTTGCCATCACAAAGGACAAGGCATCCAGGCACACAAGGACTAGTCATCAAGTGAACACTTGTTGGGGATTTCCACCCATAAGCCTCCCAATACACTATGTACCTCTCTTCTCGCTAGGAGCATCAATCACTTATCCCAAATGGTCACCGGAATGAGGATCCTGACACACACACAAGCACAAGCAAACACAAGCAAGTACAAGGCAACACAACAGGGCATCCTCAAACAAGTCATAAGGCAATACACAAACAAATATCATATGGCTAAACTGAATAAGGGCTATCATTCCTTAACCATAGGTTCCAAAATTACCTAAGGAACCAACAATCAGTTCTCAAGCATGTACAACTAATCTGCATGGATGCATAGGCCATTACACAAACTGAAAACAAATAAACAAGCAAGGTGATCTTTTGAGAAACCGATGAGGTATAGATCGTACAACCAATACTCAATCTGCAAGCATGCATACACTTAACAATCAAACCGAAATCAGTAAACAAGTAAAAGGAATTCCGGAGAAACCGATGAGGCATAGATCCTACCTCTCATGTGTTTGAACAAGATGCTAGCCCTTTGTCTTTATCAATACGAACAGAAACTCCTAAACAACCATAAGGCAAAGACAACACAATACTAAGCAATAGTATACGAAATTAGAAACCAAATGCATCTTATGATTCTTACCAATAACCTACCAATGACCAGAAATCCGGATCTAGTAATATCTCCCCCATGAATGCCTGATGTGAAGGCCAAGAACTCAGCAAGAATCAACCTGATTATTCATCCCCATTCAAGTACAAATTTCGGCAACACTTAGGGTTTATAGGGCATAACTTGCGATTTTTCAAAATAGAAGGGAAGAAGGTATGATTTCATAATCATAAAAGAGGAATAGGTGCTAGACACTCATACGAATAAGAGGACCAAGTTTCAAAATCATCAGATCAAGGAATCAAAATCGACACACACCTAAGGTAGGGAATTTTTGGCAGCAATAATTAAAGAGAGATATTCAAGATAATAAAAGGAAGCACGAGGAGAGGATTCTAACAAGCTATCACACGTACGAATCTAATGAAGGATGAAAATTTTTTGCACTAGGGAAGATAGGGTAAGTTTTGGCCACAATGGGGAAAGAAAAGGGAGAATAAGAACTTTTGTTTTTGTGAAATAAAAGAGAGAATAAGCGAGGAATAAAAAGGGTAACCGTCCATGCTATTTATGGGTGCCTAAGGGATTAATTTTCCCTACTTTTAGGCTTAGTTAAGATAGAATAATGCTTAGGAGATAAATCTGATCAAAGATGGTTCTAGAATTCACTATTTAGGAAAAAAACAAATTAGGAGAGAAATGAATAAAAATATCATAATCAAAATAGAAAAGATTCGACAAAAACATTTCAGGCCATCACGCATCCATTTCTTCAAGTGTAAAATTGTCATTTCAGCTACACCGGTACCTAGGTGCCATTTCTGACACAGGGACTTCTAGGATATCTAACCCAGTGAGGATCAGGGTCTCACATCCTCCCCTTATATAAATTTCGCCCTCAAAATTTCAGCACAAGTACCTAAGGAAATAGGAGAGGGTATCTCACTCGCATTGATTCCTCGGTCTCCCAAGACTGCTCCTCAACTTGGCCATTATGCCAAATAACTCGAACCATAGGAATATTTTGAGATAGGATAGCAATTGGCTGTATGAGATAGGATAGGTCTTCAGCAGCTTCAACTGGTGGATCTTAAAAAACATGGCAGGGTCTCAAACTTACTTCCTTAACATTGAAACATGGAATACACTATGGATTCTTTCCATTCTTGGAAGTAAAGCGAGTCGATAAGAAACTGGACTAACTCTTTCAGTAATGTTATATGGACCAATATAATGATGTGCTAGCTTGCCTCAATACTGAAAATGAAGGACACCCTTCCACAGGGTGACTTTCAGAAACATTTTGTCACCAACTGCAAACTCAAGCTCTCTTTATCGATTAATAGTATAGTTTTTCTGTCTATCTTGCGTTGTCTTCAACCTTTCCCAAATCAAATTCAGTTTGCTCAGTTGGTTAGTCTATCAATTCTGGATTATCTAGGGGTCTCTCGCCTACTTCATTCCAGAAAATTGGAGTTTAACCTCAATTCGAGCCAACAACAAACCAGCAAAATCGTTTCCAAGGTACACACGTGAAGCTCTAAAATCCAACAACATAGGGAGATAGTGTACACACATAAGTAAGAGAGGAATAAGAAGAAGAAGAAGAAGAAGAAGGGGTCTTCCGGCTCAAAGTATCAGCTACTACATTTCCCTTTCCGGGGTGATACTCAATAATCAAATCGTAATCTTTAATCAGCTCTACCCATCTTCATTGTCTCATGTTCAACTCTTTTTGTGTAAAGAGATACTTCAAACTTTTGTAATCGGTAAAAATTCTGCTTGTCTCACCGTATAGATAATGGCGCCATATTTTCAGTGCAAACACTATTGCTAGAAGCTCCAAATCATGTGCTATACACCACACACTCTTTTCTGCTCACCGGCAAGGTAAGGATAAGTGCAGAAACCAAACAGGTCTTCAACTCCTCAAAGCTTTGCTGACATTTCTCAGACGACACGAACGACTCTCCTTTGCATATCAGTTTCGTCAAAGGTCCAGCTAAAGATGAGAAATTCTCCACAAAGAGTAGGTAGTATCCGGCTAGGCTAAGAAAACTGCGAATTTCAAATACAGTCCATGGGAGAACGGCTTCAATCTTCTTCGGATCAACAAGCACACCATGGGAAGAAACAATGTGGCCAAGGAAACCAACTTCATATAACCAGAATTCACACTTGGAATACTTTGCATGTAGCTTCCAATTTCTCAGAATTTTCAGCACGATCCGCAAGTGTTCAGCATGCTCCTCTTCCGATTTTGAGTAAATCAGAATGTCGTTGATGAAGACTATCATAAATTTATCCAGAAACTCTCGAAACACTCTATTTATCAACTCCATGAACACTGCTAGCGCATTGGTCAAACTGAATAAAATAACCAGAATTTGTAATGGCCATATCGCAATTTGAAAACAGTCTCGGAATGTTTACATCACAAACTCGCAATTGGTGGTATCCGGATCTCAAATCAAATTTGGAAAATACGGTTGCACCCTGTAACTAGTCGAACAAGTTATCTATGCACAGAAAAGGGTACTTGTTCTTTATGGTCATACGATTCAACTATCGATAGTTGATACACAATCGCAACGAACTATCTTTATTCTTCACGAATAGAACGGGTGCTCCCTAAGGTGATATGCTAGGCCGAATGAAACCACGATTCAGCAAGTCTTCCAATTGCATCTTCAATTCCTTCATTTCCACTGGAGCCATACGGTCAGGTGGAATGGAAATCGGATTAGTACCTGACACTAATTAAATGGAAAATTCAACTTCTCTTGCTAGTGGCAAACCGTCTACATCTTCAGGAAATACGTCCAGAAATTCACGAACCATGGGAACAGAATTCAGATCTGAAGATTCCTTAGAAATATCATGCACATGCGCAAGGTATGCAGTACATCCTTTGTTGATCAACCTCTTCGCATCAAGCCAGGAATTCATGCAAGTCGGAACAACTCGCCTATCACCTTCAAAGCAATACTCGAAACCATTTGGAAGGCTAAACCACACATACTTTATGAAACACACTATTTGGGCTTAGTACCTTGCCAAATAGTTCATGCTTAAGATCACATCCAACTCCCGGATTTCCAATGGAATCAAGTCCACTTCACACGCCAGTTATTCTCCCAAAGGAGTTATAACTGCAATAGGAGGATTCAAGGGAGACAAGGGCCGATCCAAACTAGTTACTATCCTTGGACTCATGAACGATCTATTTGCTCCGGGATCTAACACTTTAGCATTTCGAGAAAAGATAGAGATGGTACCTGTCACCATTTTTGGGATTGCCTCGGCATCAGTCAAGGTAAAGAGTCTCGTGAGCCTAGGCTGCATCTCAGTTGTGGATCCACTAGGTGGTCTATTAGGTGCACTGGCTGGTGGCTTAGTAGGATTGGCATATCCACCACGGTTTGAATTTGGTGCTCCTGAATTATGCCTTGGTTTAGTGCATTCTCTTTATATATGGCCTGGTTCTCCAAAATTCTAGCATCGTCGCGGCTGCCAAGTCTATGTAGATCCATTTGCATTCGAACCAGAACTAGCAGGATTCTTTTTGAAGGTTACATTGCCATTTTTCTTTGGAGGAAATGACTTTGGAGGATAGGGTCCTGAACAACGACCAAATTTTGAACCATGCCAGAATGGATAATTTGTATTTGCTTCAAAAGGCTTCTTACTCAGCACCATCTTTTTAGCTTCGTAGGCTGCAACAATCAACTCCTGAAAATTCTGCATAGGTGTCGTTCCCACAATGGTTTTGATTTCAGTGCTCAAAACATCCTGGAATTGTGTAGCAAGCTGGCAGGGCATGCGATCTTCTTCAGGTGCAAAACGGGAAAGCTCCCTCAATTCCTTCTCAAATTTCATCACTGAGTGGGTTCCTTGTTCCACCCTATAGAAGGCTTATTGCTGCATATTCTTGTGGAATCGGATGTCGAACCTTTCATTGAGTTCATGCAAGAATTCCTCCTAGGTAGGTAAGCGATCTCCGAAACGTAAGCTTACGGCAGTCCACCACGAAAGGGCTTCTATATCAAGTAAGAATGTGTCGATGGCAACTTTATCATCTTCTGAAATATGCAGAAATAAAGAGACGTGGCATAAAGTAACGATCCACTCACAGGCTACAGTGGCACCTATTGAATCGCTGAAATCTTTGCAACCTAATTAACGGCTTCTTTCAGCAACTTAGTGATTATGATTGGACATTTTCAGCCACTCTAGGATTAGCTGGCTGAATTGGAGCAAGAGGAGGAATACGATCCTGTCTGGGAGGTGTAGGATCACTTCGGTTTGGTTCCTCCACATGCTGTCTGGGCTGGTGTAGCTGGGGCAACTAGTTGCTCATCCTGGATCTCGACTTCAACTTGTGCACCCTGCTCTTTGTTCAACCTACTCAACTTTTTCTTTGTTCCTATCCTGACGAGCCCTTGGAACACTGTGAGACCCCGAATTTTGAGTCCTAGAAGTCCAGAAGCTAGTGCAGGTGAAAAGATGATTTTTCCCCTGAAGGAAAGGATGTGGGATGGCCGAAATTGATAAGAGTTGAATGGTAGTTAATTCTGGTTTTAATTCTCTTTAATCTAAGTCCTTATAGCTAGATAATTGCCTTAGAAATTAAAATCCCTAAAAATAAGGGAAGATAATTAAAGAATTTAAATCTGGTAATTATCTTACTTTAATAAAGCCTTCAAAGTAGTAATCTTAATTTCACACCCATCCATTATAAATAGAAAGCCAACCCCACAAAAATCATTCATAGAAAACACACAAAACTCGTATAGCCTAGAACCCTTACACCTCCCTATAGCTGCCAAAATTTGCTGAAATTTTAAACCAGCATAACTCTCTCATCGTTTGTCAGATCCCTGAAAATAATAGCTTGTTGGAAAGCACTCTTCATCCTCTTTCTAAAAATATTTGGTTTTTAATAGGGAGGTTAGTATTTCCTTCTCTAAGGTTAAGTTGAAATTCGGTAGCACTACCAAATCTTCTTGAACTTTAGAATAGCATAACTCTTTCATCGTTTGTTGTATCTCTACAAATAATAGCTTGTTGGAAAGTTTTTTTCATCCTCATTTCAAAAATATTTTTTTTTCTGACGTTCGTATTTATTTGTCAAAAGATAAGTTGAAAATCGGCGGCAGAATTAGGTTTTCGGCGGAACTGCCAAAATCTTCTTGAACTTCAAAATAGCATAACTCTTTCATCGTTTGTTGTATCTCTACAAATAATAGCTTGCTGGAAATCTCTTTTCATCCTCTTTCCAACCATATATGTTTTCTTGTTGGACGCAAATATTTCCTTGTCTAAGGTTAAGTTGAAAATCGGCGACGGAATTAAGTTTTCATAGGCGACAGATTTAGGTTTTTAGATTCCTACAGTATTCATCTTCGGTTGATTTCTGTTGTTATTTCACATGTTCTTATGATTTCTTAACATATATTCATGATGTATGATCATGAATTTCTTTCTTTTAAACTTCTCTATGCTTAAAGTCGAAATTGTCCTATGCCCTACTCTTAGCAATGAAATTTGCATAGTTAAATTAGAATGGTAATTCAGGTTGAATCTTGTTAAGTTTCTGGCTATCACATCACACATCCAAGGGGGAGGCACCTGCAACATCTGATCACTAGTTTCTGATAGGTTTGGTGAGTGGAATTGGTAAGGAAATAGGGTATTCAATTGATTATTGAATATGCATGATTAAGTTGTTTTCGTCTTTGCCTGGTGATAATATAGGTGGTTTGGAATTATCTAATAAAGGCAAAGGAGTACCTTCTTGTTCAGAGACAAGAGAGGTAGGATCTACACGTCATCGGTTTCTCCAAAGACCCCTGTTATTTTCTTGATGTTTTTTATACCTGCACATGTTGTATTGCATGCGATTTGATTATAGGGTAAGAGTATGAATTTCGAATTAAGATATGGATCTCATAGGCTATATCGAACCCCTGAGTTAGTTATTGAGTGCTTGGGTTGCATATGTTATGTGAATCGAATATGCTGATTGTGTTCTGACATGATTGAGGATATCCTGTTATGGTATTATGCTTTGTACTTGCCTGTGTGTGCTTGTACGTGTTTGTGTGTCAGGATCCTTTTCCGGTGGCCATTCAGGGTAAGCGCTAATGCTCCTAAAGAGAGGAGAGGTTCTTACTGGTATGGGAGTTGTATGGGTGGAAAAGCCCAGCATGCGCGCATTGGATATCTGGTTCTTTTGTGGCCGGAACCCTGTCCTTGTGTGGCAGGAAGCCCTTATCCTTGTGTGGCTTGGGATACCCTAGTCCTTGTGTGGCTTGGGAAGACTTGTCCTTGTGTGGCAAGACGACTGAACCCTGTCCTTGTGTGGCAAGAAGCTCTTATCCTTGTGTGGTTTGGGATTCCTTAGTCCATGTGTGGCAAGACAACTTACTAGGCTTACTGATTAGCTTGTGTGTTAACTGTTTATCCTTTGTGTAGTAAGCCTTGGACAACACAGGTGGAAGGGGATGGCCCTTCTTTTTCATTGCCAAGAGCAATCTGACGAGTTCTAACTACCTGTGTACTTCTGTTTTTTTTTTAAGTGATCGTAGTCCTCCCTCAACCATAGATTCGGCCCTAACCCTTTTTGATTTGTTCTTGAATTGCGTGATCCCCTTTAATTGTTTAGGAATGATCTAATGTGAATTGGGAGATTTGTGTTTAGGGTTTTTGCAGATCTTATGATGCTGTGACCTTACTGAGATTCTTGTAATCTCATACCATTGTTTTTACCATTTTTCAGGCTTAGGTACATCCCCTGTCTGTGGTACCAGTGCGTGAGATCAAGGCTGCACGGCGGGGCGATATCGCATCACATTTGCATACTTGTTTACGTGCGCATATAACATGAATGATTGGGCTACTTTCTGGTTTATTTTCAGATCCCTCCTTTGTTTGCTATTTCCGAAATATGTTGGAGGATTTCTTGTTGGTTATTTGGATCCCTATGGGACTTGTGTGTTATGAACCCAAAGATCAATCTAAAGATTTCTGCTGATGTTTTATTCGTTCTGTATGTTACCAGAATATTTGTCCAATATCATGCTCCAATTGTTGTTAAACATTAAAATAAACATGCTAAAAGTCAGAAGTTAATGATAAGTCTGGTGAGATTCAGATAGGTCCTAGGTGTCATTTGGGCTTATTTGGGTTTCATGGCGGTGATGACCTTAATTAGAGCAAATAGTAATAGTTAGGAATTGGGGTCGTCACAAACACTCTGCCTCCTAATTGACCTTGTCATTCTATACAAACACACACAACATAACTTCTCCAATACATAACCATAAACAAAACTAGAAAAGAAAACGGTACGTGGTGGAGAGGGATACACTGAATGATATGCATATGCTGAAACAAAACACAGATTTGGACACAAAACACAACAATGCAAAACAAGTCTTGGCCTGCATATTAAAACATAAACATACGCAGAAAATCACATATCAATACAGCAAATCATACATGGCATAACACAACAAAAACACACCAAGTCACACAGCAAGGTACACAGTTTTAAACACATTAAAGCACAGCACCAAAACACATTAAATCATGCATATAATACTCGGCAATTCTAATCTAATTCCAGGGGTACATGCACATTCTCCTTTAAACACAAGAACACACAATAGCAAGAATTACTTAGCATAGGTGCATACTGAAAATCAGCAATATGCAATCCTAACCATGCTGCGCAACAAAACCTGTAAGGACCCAAACCCAACCTATAAGGATCCTTACCGCCGCGAAACTAAAACAAGCCCTCCCAAGAACTATTCCAAATCCTGCAAAGCTCAAGTCTTACTAGCTATTAATTTTATTAACCAATTAAGATGCTTTAAAGGTTGGATCGTGTAATTCTTTAGTCAATATTCTGGTATAATACGGAGTAAATAAAACATCAGCAGAAGGTTTTCATAAATGTAGAAAAGTGGAATCATAACACACAAATCCCAAAGAAATCTCAAATTCTAATATCTGTTCATAGCTAGTTTTGGAAACAATAAGGAAATGAATAGAAGTCCGAAGCCAGAAAGTAAGTCCAAGCATTGTATGCATATGCGCAGTCAATCAAAAACCAGCAAGGAAGCGCATTGCGAATGTGATGCAAAATAGTCCCGTCGTGCAGCCTTGATCTCACACCCTAGTATCACTAACAAAACATGTACCTAAGCCTAAAAAAGGAAAAAAACAATGGGATGAGATTACAAGAATCTCAGTAGGGTGACAATATCATAAGATTTGTATAAACCCAATTAAACATCTCCCAAACAACATTGATAGATCACTTATGCTAACAATAGGCTCAAACAATCAGCAAACAAACACATAGATATAAGTAGGGCCGAAAGTAACAAGGTAAGGGATGGACTCAAAATATTTTATAGGCAGCCAACACAAGATTGATTCGGAAGCACACATGAAGCTTATTTCACTATCTGATTTTTAATCGAAAGGCCCATCCCCATCTGCCTATGTTGTCCAAGACTATGCTGCAAAAATAGAAAAAAAATTAGCAAACAAACTCACAGCAAGTCTTTCTATCTTGCCACACAAGGACAAGGTATCCTGCCACTCAAGGACAAGGAATCCTACCACACAAGGAGAAGGCATCTGAGCCACACAAGGAGAAAGCATCCGAGACACCCAAAGACAAGGCATCCGAGCCACACAAGGACAAGGGAATCCTGCCGTCACAAAGGATAGGCCATCTGACCATCACAAAGGATAGGCCATCCAACCACATCCAGCTAGCTCTTTCTGGGAATTGCAACCCACAAGCCTCCCAATACGGTAAGTACATTTCCTCTCACTAAGAGCATCAATCACTTACCCTGAATGGCCATCAGAATGAGGATCCTGACTCACACACAAACATAAGCAAACACAAGCAAGAACAAGGCAACACAACAGCATATCCTCAAACAAGTTATAAGGAAGTACACAAACCAATATCATATGGCTAAACTGAATATGGGCTATCATTCTTTAACCATAAGTCCCGAAATCACCTAAGGAACAAACAATAAGTTCTCAAGCATGTACAACTAATTTGCAAGCATAGGCCATTACACAAAACAAAAACAAATAAACAACAAGGTGATCTATGGAGAAACCGATGAGGTATAGATCCTACAATCAATACTCAATCCGCAAGCATGCATACACTTAGCAATCAAACTGAAATCAGTAAATAAGTAAAAACAATTATGGAGAAACCAATGAGGAATAGATTCTACCTCTAACATATCTGAACAAGATGCTAGCCCTTTTCCTTTATCAATAGGATTATAAACTCCTAAACAGCTATAAAGCAAAGACAACACAATAGTAAGCAATAGGATACGAAATTAGAAACCAAAAGCATCCTATGATTCTTACCAATAACCTACCAATGACCAGCAATCCAGATGTAGTAATATCTCCCCCCTGAATGCATTATGTGATGGCCAAGAACTCAACAAGAATTAACCTGATTATTCATCCCTATTCAAGTACAAATTTCAGCAACATTTAGGGTTTATAAGGCATAACTTGCTATTTTTCAAAATAGAAGGGAAGAAGGTGCGATTTTATAATAATAAAAGATGAATAGGTGCTAGACACTCATACGAATAAGAGGAACAAGTTTCAGAATCTTGTTAAGAAGGAATCAAAATTGGCATACACCTAAGGTAGGAAATTTTTGGCAGCAATAATAAAAGAGAGAAACTAACCTTTTCATGATGAATTCAAGGTGATAAAAGGCAGCACAAAGAGAGGATTCCAATAAGCTATTACATTCATAAATCTGATAAAGGATGAACAATTTCGGCACTAGGGAAGATAGGGTATGTTTCTACCACAATGAGGAAAGAAAATGGAGAGAAGAACTCGTGTTTTTGTGAAATAAAGAGATAATAAGTATGGAATAAAAGGAGTAGCCGACCATGCTATTTATAGGTGCCTAAGGGATTAATTTTCCCTAATTTTAGGCTTAGATAAGATAGGATAATGCGTAGGAGATAAATCTGATAAAAAATGGTTCTATAATTCTCAATTTAGGAAAGAAATGAATAAAAAACCAGAATCAAAATAGGAAAGATTTGACACAAACATTTCTTCAGGGGTAAAATGGTCATTTCAGCTGCATCGATACATAGGTGCCGTTTCTAACATAAAGACTTCTAGAACATCTAGCCCACTAAGGATCAGAGTCTCACATTATACATCCCGACAGTTGAGGCCACCTGAGGGCAAATACCCAACCCATGACTTGGAGTTGGTAGCAGTAGTGTTCGCGTTGAAGATTTGGAGGCATTACCTGTATTGTAACGACCCTAATTCCTAAACCATTATTCATTGCTCCGATTAAGGTCATTACCGCCGTGAAACCCAAATAAGCCTCAAAATCACCTAAGACCTATTAGAATTTCACAAGGCTACTCATATGATACCGATTTTAATCTTGTTTATTTTGTTGCTTATCAATCAATTGGAGCATGATACTGGACACATATTCTGGTAACATACGGAGTAAATAAAATCATCAGCGGAAGTCTTAAATCTATCCATTGGGTTCATAACACACAAGTCCCATAGGGATCCAAATAATCAGCAAGAAATTCATCAACCAAGTTCGGAAATAGCAAGCCAAACGAATGCTTAAAAATAAACCAGAA
>JAEPBF010000320.1:93077-147942 GCA_019739055.1 Passiflora organensis
GTGTTATGAACCCAATTGGATTAATTTAAGACTTCCTGTTTGATGTTTTATTTACTCCGTATGTTACCAGAACATGGTGTCCAATATTCATGCTCCAATTGATGATAAGCAACAAAATAAACAAGCTTAAAATTGGTATCTTACGAGTAGCCTTGTGAATTCTAATAGGTCTTAGGTGTAATTGAGGCTTATTTGAGTTTTCACGGCGGTAATGACCTTAATCGGAGCAATTAAGAATAGTTAGGAATTGGGGTCGTTACAAGTTGGTAGCGGAGCATGGTTTAGGGAATATAATATGTGATATGCTAATTTATTTGTTGATTTTTGGTGATTTCAGGTGGTGATTTCAGGTAAGAACATGGGCACACACTCACTCACCTAGGGGCTAATACTGAAAGGTTTAAGTGATAGGCATAATAAACTATAATAAACTAATGTGCTGATTGTTTATATGCTTTCATATGACTTTCTTTCATTACTGAATGTTTATGCATGTGATTGATGATGTGAATTATAGGAATGTGGATGATGTGTGAGTCACTGCTTGCTTGATGTTTTGTTAATGATTTCTATGAGTGTTAATGTCATTGCCGAGTGTGCATTGCATGTGTGCATATGATTTTCGAAAATTTGTATACTGTTTTCCAGCATATGCGTATCGTCCGGTGCATGCCTCTCCACCAGGTACCACTCTTTTACTAGTATTGTATTTAGTATATGTTGAGTAGTAAAGGTGTAATCGAGTAGTATGGCACGTTCGAGGCAACAAAGGGACCAACGGGGTAGGTCTGAGATTCAGACCGAACAGCAACTTGTTATGCACGAGGAGCCAAATGCACTAATTAAGCAGGAAGGGCAAGCTGAGCCCGAAAACCAATCTGAGGATTTTAGGTGATTGTTCCTTAGCGAGACAGCAAAATGACAAGGCTGCTGCAACATGCACTCGGTGGAACTGCAAACACTGAACGTAGCCACAGAGTTGCATGATATTCCTTCGTTGAAGACATAGGCGGCTTCCATGTTCAGTACGCTAGCTGGCCAGCCTGACTTTGGTGAGTCCAGCGATTGGGATGAACAACAATCTGCCGAGCAGGTGAAGAAAGCTTCACCAGAAGAACGTGATAGGCAAAGGCCATGCAGTTGTTTAAAAAAAAAAAAGAGAGAAAGAAAGTGCTAGGACATTAATGCAGAGTGTGGGTCATACTTATAGGCATTGGTCCTGCTTTAAGAGCTGTTGCATTTATAAGCAGGGAAGACTGGGTTACGAAGCTGCACCACTTGAAGGATGAGTTTAAATCTACACTGCAGCACTATTGGCTTGGTACAAAATTACTTTGGACTGATGTTAGGATAAGCTCAAGGTTACTTGTCAAACTGGCCAATGGGAAGGGTCTTTGAAGAAGGGACAGACATTGAAGAAGGGACAGACAACAACTGACGAGAACTACTGCAGATATAAATACACCAGTTCCATTTGCGAATGTGATCTTAGGCATAGTTCCATTCATGGAGCTCTTACTACCTGTACTCTTGAAATTGTTTCCCAACATGTTGCCGTCAACCTTCCAGGATAGAAGTGAGGTTTGTGGTGATAGTGGGACGCATAATGATGCGGTGGCTTACGAGGAAGACAAGAAGAAGCGATCATACTTTCGATGTTTCTTGTCTGTGCTCTCACACATTTTACTGGCTATGTTGCAAGGAGAAACACCAACCCATAGATTGTGATACTGTGGCCAAGTGGAATTTGAGGAATAGCTCGGAGGCGGGAAGATGCAGATAACCATCCTTTCGTGCCACCTATGCCACCTGTGCAAGACGACAGCACTCTACTTCATCCAAGAGACAGAAGAGAGGATTGCCATAAAGAATACTACAACTCCAGCTCCAGGAGTGATCAGCCCAAGCGAACTTGAAGAACTCCACTCCAATATAGACACGACCGTGATGCTGATCACTTTTTCCCTCACTTTGTCCCTAGGGGTCCAGAGGTTGTGCAAGACCTCGCTCTCCGCCAGTGGCTTATCAAAGCTCTGGTTTTGCTGCCAGTCGTTGCCAACCTACTGGAGCGTCCAGAAGGCCAGAAGAGTTACTTGGCTTATGGAGGACACAGTGTCGCATGAGTTGGAGCAGCAAAGGAAGCACGTGGTTTTGAGTGTTGAGAGTTACTTGAAGGATCGTGGTATGTCAGAGGAAGAGACGGTCAAATTCTTCTGTGAAGAGATTGCAGATCCAAGGAAGGATATCAATGAGGAGTGCCTCAAGCCAAACAAAAGCGCACAGCCCGCTTCAGGTTAAACCATCGGAGCTCTCTCTGGCTCTTGCTAAACTAACTCCAGAGATAAGGCAGACCCCAAAAGTATTCTTTGCTCGTGATGTATCAAGGGCTTGCAGAGCTGATACTTTTATTGTCTTCATTCGACTTGCAAGGAAAGCCAGCTATCTTCATGCATGCGTAATGCATGCTCACTGTGCAACGTTGCGAACAGCCTTTTTGCTTCATTGCACTTTGGCTTGCAGAATGACCGAGGTCTCCCTGTTACCTGTGTTGCTGAGTGGCTGGGAATGGAGGAAGAAGAAGTACAGAATGAGGAAGTATTGTCTAAGAAGGTTCTGCAGGAGAGCTCATTTTCGAATAAGAGGAAGGCGTCAAAGGAACTTCACAGCTCAAAGAGAAAGGAATAAGATGTATATTCCAACAGCTAGAGAAGCACAGGAACAAGTGAAAGCAAAAACATTGGAGAAGCATGAACAGCTCTGTGAACTGAGTCATGCATTGGCTGTTCCAGCTTTGGCTTCTTTAGTTAGCATGGAGCGGGAAGAGTTTCTGAGACTCGTGAACAAAGAGATAATATAGTGGAAAAAGAAGGCACGGAAGATGAAGTGGCAGCCAAGAGAGCATACAAAATTGCCATAGAGTAGAACAATCGTGCTGCTGACACCGCTATTGCCGACAAGACTTCAACATTGATAGACAGAACAGATGCTATGCTCCAAAAGCTTAAAAAAGAAATCAGTGATGTTGATGCCAAAATTGGAGATCGATGGCGCTTATTTGATAGCCGATAATGAAGGTGAGGAGGTTGCTTCTGCTGCTATGAACCTTAAGACCAAATAGGGAGAGAAGGAATACAAGAACTCACAAACAACCTTGCCAAAGATAAAGAAGGAAAATACTTGTCGAAGATCTTGTAAAATTAGCTGGTAAAATGGATGAAGATGACGAATGATTCTGCAAATCATGCTGATGTAGTATTTATAGCGAGGGAAGACCTGAGACGGAACTTATGCTAGGAGTTCGAAGCTCATGCTGGGAGTGCAATCCACAGACCAGCTGCCAATATTATCATGAATAAAAATGGTAGGACATTTTTTTAGTACAAAATGGAGTTGGAACTTAACAACATGCGAAAGAAGACCTCTACAAGTTGCTTTCTTAAAGTTGATAATGAGGTTGGAGGAAAAGTTGGCATAGACATGATTGAAGGTGACGAAGATGCTTCTGATGGTAGTGGTGGGTCCATAGCACCAGAAATTGTTGGATCCACAGCTGTGGTGGCTTTAGCTGACAGATGGATGCAGAGATCTGTTATTGGGAACTCTACAGTTGGATACAACATCCTTCAACAACTAGTTCAACATCAGCGATTACAAAAGCAGCAAAGTCTGCACCGCCAGCATATATTGAAGAGTGATGCCTTTTTCCAGCATCGTGCTCCGTGGCATCTGATTAAAAAAAAAAAAAGGGGGGCATGCTCTGGCATCTTTCCAAATACCAATGGAACTATTCTATGCAGTTTGTGTAAACGGGATCGTTATGTAGCTTTTCTCAACTGCAGTTGTCAGTTGCATCCTTTGTGCCTTTGTCTTGAGTCAGTTGACTTGTCATGTGGGAGAAGTTTCTAATGTTCGTGATGGGTTGATAAATCAAACAGAATTGGCAACTGCTGCAGAAGATAAAGAAACACACTCCTTTGAGATTGAACTTTCTCAGGTTGAGAATGTGAAGCAGCGGTGCTAGGCAAATGCTTTGGATTATCCAATGCTGGAGGAGTATGACTTCAGAATGACACCGTGAATCCTGATCTCAGAATTGAGTTAAAGCCTAATGCAAAACCACGGCCATAACAAGAGGGAAAGAATCAAGGTGGTGGAGAAACGGCTCAAGCCCAGCTTGTTTTGTTCGAACTTCGCATTGTCTCTTTGCTGGAAATATACTTGCATGAAAATCCAGAGAAAGGCTTAGGTGTTAAAGATGGACACGTGGTGGATAATGACCAGATTGAGACTTTTGATGATTCAAAAGATGAAGAACTACCTGATATTAATCAAGCAAATGAAAACAACATATTTCACATTTCAATGCTAAGAAAGCAAATGTGAGATCCTGCTCATGTGTTTAAAGAATCGCTAGTTGAAGTTGCTGAAGACCTATCCTATCCCTTACAGCCAGTTTCCATACTACATCGGTCAGTTCGACAGCTTCGCAGTCGAAGCGTACCTATGGTACGAGTTGTTTGGCGTAATGACCAAATTGAGGAGCAGTCTTGGGAGACTGAAGAGTCTATGCATGCAAAAATTTCCTTACTTGTTTTGATTAGGTACTTATGTTGAAAATTTCGAGGACGAAATTCTTATAAGGAGGGGAGGATGTAAGACCCCGAATTTTGAGTCCTAGAAGTCCAGAAGCCAGTGCAGGTGAAAAGACGATTTTGCCCCTGAAGAAAAGGATGTGTGATGGCCGAAATTGGTAAGATTGTTTAGTAGTTAATTTTGTTTTAAATTCCTTTAGATCTAAGTCCTTATAGATGGGTAATTGCCTTAGAAATTATCTTTATAGATAGGAAGTTGCCTTAGAGATTAAAGTCCCTAAAAATAGGGGAAGATAATTAAAGAGTTTAGAGTTTAGTAAATTATCCTATTTAGATAAAGTGATTAAAGTAGTAATCATAATTCTATACCCATTCATTATAAATAGGATGCCAACCTCACAAAGAATTATTCATAGAAAACCTACAAATTTCGTATAGGCTTAAAACCCTATACCTCCCTATAGCCACCATAATTTGCAGAAACTTCAAACCAGCATAACTCACTCATAGTTCGTTGGATCTCTGCGAGTAATAGCTTGTTGGAAAGCTCTCTTCATCCTCTTTCCAATCATCTTTTGTTTTGCGTCAGGAGGTTAGTACTTCTTTGTCTAAAGTTACTTTGAAAATCGGCGGCGGGATTAAGTTTTCGCCAAATCTTTTTGAATTTCAAAGTGGCATACTTTTCTGGTCGTTTATCAGAATCTTACAAATAATAGCTTGATGGAAATTTCTTTTCGAGTTCTTTCCAACCATATATAAATCTCAGCTTTCATGTAAATATTTCGTTGTAGGTTGAAACGAAATTGTCCTATGCCCTACTTTTAGCGACAGGTTTTGCATAGTTAATTGGAATAGTAAATTCAGGTTTATTCTTGTTAAATTTCTGGCTATCACATCACACATCCAAGGGGGAGGCACCTGAAACATCTGATCACTGGTTTTCTGATAGGTTTGGTGAGTGGTATTGGTAAGGAAATAAGGTATTCAATTGATTATTGAATATGCATGCTTAGTTTGTTCTTGTCTTTGCCTGGTGATATTATAGGTGATTCGGATTTACTTAATAAAGACAAAGGATTAGCTTATTGTTCAGAGACAAGAGAGGTAGGATCTAAGCGTCATCGGTTTCTTCAAAAACCCCTGCTCTTATTTGATGTTTTTGTTACCTGCCTTTGTTGTATTGTTTGTGATTGGATTATATGGAAAAAATATGAAATTCGGAATGAGATATGAATCTCCTAGGTTGTATATAACCCATGAGTTAGGAATTGAGTGCCTGGGATGCTATTGTTATATGAATTGGATGTGTTGATTATTTTCTGACGAGATTGAGAATACCCTGTCATGGTATTGTGTTTTGTACTTGCCTGTGTGTGCTTGTACGTGTTTATTTGTCAGGATCCTATTCTTCTGGCCAGGCAGGGTAAGAACTGATGCTCCTAGGGAGAGGAGAGGTTCTTATCGATTTGTGGGAGGTGTATGGGTGATTGAACCAGCAAGTGCACGCTGGATATCTGTCCTTGCGGGGCCGGATCCCTGTCTTGCGGGACAGGAAGCCCTTATCTTGCGGGATTTGGGGATGCCCTAGTTGCGGCTAAGGGAAAACCTGTCCATGTGGGGCTAGTCGACTTGTCCTTACGAGGATAAGGTGAAAGGCTTACTGATTAGTTTGTGTGTTAACCATCTACCCTTTGTGCAGTAAGTCTTGGACAACACAGGTGGAAGGGGATGGCCTTTCTTTTTCATTGAGAGCGATTTTGTTGTATTTCACCTGCCTGTGTACTTCTGAACTTTCGGAAGTGTGGTCCTCCCTCAACCATAATCTCGGCCTTAACCTCTTTTGGTTTATTGTTGAATTGCGTGACCCCTTTAGTTGTTTAGGAATGATCTTATGTGAATTGGGAGATTTGTGTTTCGGGATTCTGTAGATCTTATGATGCTGTGACCCTACTGAGATTCTTGTAATCTCAAACCATTGTTTTTACCATTTTTCAGGTTTAGGAACATCCTCTGTTCGTGGTACCAGTGTGTGAGATCAAGGCTGCACGGCGGGGCAATATCGCATTACATTTTCAAACTTGTTACTTGCGTATATAACATATGATTGGGCAACTTTCTGGTTTATTTTAAGCACTCTTCTTTACTTGCTATTTCCGAAACTTGTGAAGAATTTCTTGTTGTTTAGTTTGGATCCCTATGGGACTTGTGTGTTATGAACCCAATGGATTAATTTAAGACTTCCGCTGCTGTTTTATTTACTCCGTATGTTACCAGAACATGTGTCCAATATCATGCTCCAATTGATTGATAAGCAACAAAATAAACAAGCTTAAAATTGGTATCTTATGAGTAGACTTGTGGAATTCTAATAGGTCTTAGGTGTAATTGAGGCTTATTTGAGTTTCACGGCGGTAATGACCTTAATCGGAGCAATTAAGAATAGTTAGGAATTGGGGTCGTTACAACAAATACCTAAACAAACAAGTAATGAAATTTTACACGCATAGATTCCTTAGTCTCCCAAGACTGTTTCTCAATTTGGCCATTACGCCAAACAATTTGTACCATAGGCACGCTTTAATTACGAAGCTGTCGAACTGACTGATCTAGTGTGGTAACTGGCTGTACGGGATAGGATAGGTCTTCAGCAATTACAACTGGGGGTTCTTCGAGCACATGAGAAGGGTCTTGTACATACTTTCTCAACATTGAAACGTGAAACACGTTGTGAATTCTTTCCATATTTGGAGGTAAGGCAAGTTGGTATGCAACAAGACCGATTCTTTCAACGATGTCATATGGACCAATGTAATCAGGTACTAGCTTACCTTGCTGCTGAAAACAAAGGACTCCTTTCCATGGGGCGACCTTCAAAAACACTTTGTCACCTACTCAAATTCCAGCTCCCTTCGTCGATTGTCGGTGTAGCTTTTCTGCAGATCTTAGGCTGTTTTTAGCCGTTGTCAGATCAAGTTCAGCTGCTCCGTTGCTTGATTAATCAATTCTGGAATGTCTAGGCGTCTTTCGCCTACTTCATTCCAGAAAATAGGAGTCCTATAACGTCTCCCATATAATGCTTCATAAGGTCTCATACCGATGCTTACATGAAAACTATTATAGTAAGCAAATTCTGCCAACGGCAGGCATCGATCCCAACCGGTTTGCTGATCCAACACACTCATTCGTAGCATGTCTTCGAGTGTCTGAATCGTCCTATCTATTTAGCCATTGGTCTGGGGATGAAATGCGTACTGAAATTCAATCTCAAACCCAGCGCATTCTGGAATTTCTCCCAAAATCGTGAGGTGAAATGAGGGTCACGATCTGAAACGATGGAAGCTGGCACTCCATGCAATCGGAAAATTTCATTCAAGTAACGAACAACAAATTTCTCAGGTGTATCCGTCACAATTATAGGGAGGAAGTGTGCAGATTTCGTCAATCGATTCACAATCACCCAAATGGTATCGTATCCTTGCTGCGATCTAGACAAACCGGTCACAAAGTCCATTGTGACAAGCTCCCACTTCCATTCTGGAATCGAAAGTGACTGAAGTAGTCCAGCGGGTCGTTGATGTTCGATCTTAACTTGTTGACATACGAGGCAACGGGCAACGAACTCAGCAATGTGGCGTTTCATGTTTTGCCACCAATACTACTCCTTTAAATCTCGGTACATCCTAGTCCTTCCGGGATAGATAGCGAACTTCGAACTATGCGCTTCCGATAGGATAAGGTTACGAATATCAATATCTTGTGGAACACATACCTGGTTTCTGAAGACAGGCACTTCGTCATCTCGTATTCTGAAATCACGAACTAGGGCATCAACACCATCAGAAAGTTGCTTCCGAATTTTAACTAGTATCGGATACTCTAATTGCTGATTCGGATTTCGTTAATCAAGGTAGGTATGACTTCGATTCGTGCCAACAATGAACCAAAATAATCAGTGCCAAGATGCACATGATTAGTCCTCAAATCCAGCAACATAGGCATGTAATGGGTGCATATAGGCCAAAACCGATGGGGAAGGAGGATGAAACTTTCGGTTTAAGGCATCAGCAACAATATTTTCCTTTCCAGGATGATATTCAATGATCAAATCGTAGTCTTTGATCAGCTCTACCCATCCTCGTTGTCTCAAATTCAATTCTTTTTGTGTGAGTAGGTACTTCAAGCTTTTGTGATCGGTGAAGATTCGGCATGTCTTGCCGTATAATCGTCATATTTTCAACGCAAACACCACGGCTGCAAGCTCCAAATCATGTGTAGGATAGTTCTTTTCATGTGGTCGTAACTGTCGGGAAGCACATGCAACGACTTTCCCGTCTTGCATCAATAAGCATCTAAGTCCGGATTTTGACGCATTGCTGTAAACCACATACCCCTTTCCGTTAATAGGTAAAGTAAAGATAGGTGCGGAAACTAACCAGTTTTTCAGTTCTTCAAAACTTTGCTGGCATCTCTAGTTCCACACGAATGGCTCACCCTTGCACATCAGTTTTGTCAATGGTGCGGAAAGTGATGAAAAATTCTTTACAAAGCGACGGTACCTGTCACCACATCAGGACTAGCCTCCGCATCAGTTAAAGTGAATAGCCTTGTTGGTCTTGGTTGCGCCTCGCTTGTGGTTCCGTTGGGTGGTCCTCCTGGTGCGCATGTTGGTGGTCTGGTAGGGTTGGCATTCCCACCTCGGCCTGCGTTTGGTACACCTGTGATTCGTCTTGGTTTCGGGCATTCCCTCTGAATATGTCCCATCTCGCCACAGTTGTAACATCAACATTGCTGAAAATTCCACGAAGATCCATTGGAATTTGAACCAGAAAAGTTCTTCCTGTTGGTATTTCCATTGCTATTAATTTTCGGAGGATAGGACCTTAAAGGATAGGGTCCCATTTTTCGATTGAACTTTGAATCTTGCCTATAGGATCCGCCACTAGTGGCTGCAGATGGCTTCTTGGTTTGCACGATCTTTTCAGCTTTGGTTGCGGCAGTGATTAGTTCTTGCAAATTCTGCACCGGTGTCATGCCTATGATGATTTTGAGTTCGGTACTCAACCCATCCTGAAATCATCTTGCAAACTGGTACGGTGTATGATCTTCTTCTAGTGCCAATCGGGGTAACTCCCTTAACACTTTCTCATATTGCAGCACCGAACGGATGCCTTGTTCAAATTTGTAAAAAGCTTGTCACTGCTCGCTTTTATGGAACCTTGTATAAAATCTTTTGTCGAATTCGTACCAAAATTCCTCCCAAGTTGGCAAACGATCTCCAAATCGCAAGCTAACAGATGTCCACCATGCGAGGACTTCTCCCTCGAGTAGGAAAGTGGCGATGGCAACTTTGTCATCATCCGAGATACGTAAGAACAAGGATACTCGGCATAAGGTGTCTATCCACTCACGAGTGGTAGCAGCTCCGGCTGAACCATTGAAATCTTTACATCCCAATTGTCGAGCTTCCTTCAACAATTTTGTAATCATGATGGTAAGTCTCTCGGCTTCCTTAGGATGTGCCGGCTGTACAGGTTTAAGTGGTGGAATAGGTTCTTCCACTGGTGCAGGTGCAGGAGCATTCTGAAATTGCGCCTCCATATGTTGCTGATTTGCAGCAATTCCTCGTAATACGTTTAATATTTGTGCCATCACAGGATCAATGACTGGTGTAGCTGATGGCTGAGGTTGATTTTCGAGCTCAACTTGCCATTCCTGCTCATTTTGTGTATTCGGCTCCCCTTGCTCAACAGGTTGTTGTTTGGCCTGAATCCCATTCCTACCCCGTCAATCCCTCTTAGCGTTCAACCTTGCCATACTATTTAAGCATACGCTTGTTACTTACGCATAACTAAATAAAATACTAGGAAAAGAAGTGGTACCTGCTGGAGAGACGTGCACCGGACGATACGCATATGCTGGAAAGCAACATACAAATTTTAGGAAATCACATGCACACGTGCAAAGGTATTCTCGGCAATTATATCAACACTCATATATAATCTCATAAATCAACATCAAACATCAAGCAACCATGGATTCACACAACATCCATATTCAGCAATACACGCCAGCAATCACATACATATACATTCAACAATACAGGAGTCAAATAGGGACACTCGGCAGCATGCATAAATCAACACATATTCTCAGCAATGATAAGAAACACAGCAAAAACTCACTGAAACATATCATCGCATACCAGGCACAAGAACATACACGAACAAACATCACATGAGATTATCATTCTCATCATTTAAATCTTACAAATCAATCCCATTTTAGCATTAGTTCACTTTCGGTATTAGCCCTTAAGTGAGTGAGTGTGTGCGCATGTCCTTACCTACTAACACCAAAATCAACAAATAAGTTAGCATATAACAAATTATTTTCCCTAAACCATGCTCCGCTACCAAACTTGTAACGACCCCAATTCCTACCTATTAATATTTGCTCCGATTAAGGTCATTACCACTGTGAAACCCAAACAAGCCCAAAGACACCTAGGACCTATCTAAATCCCACCACGCTTACTCACTAAGTTTTCGACTTTTAGCATGTTCATTCTACATGTTTAATAACAGTTGGAGCATGATATTGGACAATCATTCCGGTATCATATGGAGTGAGTAAGAACATCAGCGGAAGTTTTTAAATTAAATCACTGGATTCATAACACACAAGTCCCGTAAGGATCCAAATAATCAGCAATAATTCCTCCAACATAGTCGAAAATAACAAGCAAAGAAGGAATCTTAATATAAACCAGAAAGTAGTCCAATTTTAATTCAAGTTATATGCCCAAGTAATCAAGGAACAAGTATTCAAAAGTGATGCGATATTGCCCCGCCGTACAGCCTTGATCTCACACACTGGTACCACGAACAGTGAATGTACCTAAGGCTGAAAAAAATGGTGAAACCAATGGAATGAGATTGCAAGAATCTCAATAGGGAACATCATAAGATCTGCAGAAACCATAAACACAAATCTCCTGAACAACATTTGATCATTCCTACGCAACTAAAGGGATTCATGCAATTCAAAGATTCAATCAAAAAGGGTCGGGTCGACTTTAGGGCTGAAGGGGACTACAAACACTTCCAAAAAGTATCAGAAGTACACAGGCCGGCAGAACTCATCATATTGTTCTCGGCAATGAAGAAGAAAAGGCCATCCCCTTCCACCTGTGTTGTCCAAGGCTTACTGCACGAAAGGTAATTGGTTAACACATAAGCTAATTAGCAAATCTATTCATCTTGCCACACAAGGACAAGACACCCCAAGCCACACAAGGCCAAGAGCATCCCAAATCACACATTCATTCCTTCAGGGACAAAACAGTCATTCTACATACACTGATTTCTGGACTTCTAGGAGTCAAAGTTCAGGGTCTCACATTCTTCCCTCCTTATAAGAATTTCGTCGTCAAAATTTCAGCACAAGTACCTAAGTAAACAGTTAAAGATATTTTTTACGCAAAGAGTCCTCAGTCTCCCAAGACTGTACCTCAATTTGGCCATTACATTAAGCAGCTCGTACCAGGCACACTTTGACTGCGAAGCTAATGAACTGACCGATCTGGCTGTACGAGATAGGATAGGTCTTCAGCAAATTTCAACTGGTGGTTCTTTGAGCACATGAGTAGGGTCTTGCACATACTTTCTTAACATCAAAATGAGAAACATGTTGTGGATTCTTCCCAAATTTGGAGGTAGTAAAAGTCGGTATGCAACAAGTTTGATTCTTTCAATAATGTCATATGGACCAATGTAATGAGGAGCTAGCTTTCCTCGCTTCTGAAATGAAGAACACCTTTCCACGGGGTTGTAAAGACCCAAACCCAACCTATTAGGACCCTTACCACCTTGAAACCCAAATAAGCCCTAGCAATGTCCTATTTGAATTCCTAGGCTAAAGTCACCTAATTGTTAATTTTATTGGTTGATTCATATGCTATTTAAAGGTTGAAGCATGTTTACATATTAATGAATTTCTGACTTATACGAAGTGAAAGAAAATATCAGCGGAAGACTTACATTAACATTGAAAACCAGTGGAAACATAGCACACAAGTCCCATAGAAAATCCTTCAAAATTTTCAGCACAATCCGCAAGTGTTCAGCACGCTCCTCTTCCGATTTTGAGTAAATTAGGATGTCATCGATGAAGACTATCACAAATCTGTCACCACATTAGGGCTAGCCTCGACATCAGTCAAGATGAATAGTCTCGCTGGTCTTGGTTGTGCCTCACTCGTGGAATTATTTGGTGGTCCTCCCGGTGCGCGTGTTGGTGGCTTGGCGGGATTTGCATACCCACCTCGGCTTTCATTCAGTGCACCTATGATACGCTTTGGTTTCGGATATTCCCTCTGAAGATGGCCCATCTCGCCATAATTGTAACATAGACGTTGCTGAGAGTTCCATGTAGATCTGTTAGGATTAGGACTGGAAAAGTTCTTTCTATTTTTACCTACATTGCCATTATTCTTTGGGGGGTAGGACCTTAAAGGATAGGGTCCCGTACGCCAAACTCGTATTGAACCTCTTGTCGAACTCACATCAAAATTCCTCCCAAGTAGGAAAATGATCTCCGAATCGCAAGCTCATGACTGTCCACCATGAGAGGGCTTCTCCCTCAAGTAGGAAAGTAGCAATGGCAACCTTGTTATTGTAAAAAAAACGCAAAAATAGGGACACACGGCATAAAGTGTCCTTTCATTCGTGAGCCGCAGTGCCACTGGCTGAACCACTGAAATCTTTACATCCTAACTGATAAGCTTCCTTCAGCAACTTCGTAATCATGACTGGGAGTCTCTCAGTTTCTTTAGGAAGTGCCGACTGCATAGGTTCAAGTGGAGGAGCAGGATCTTCCTCGGGTGCTGGTGCAGGAGCATTCTGAAATTGCTCCTCCATACGCTGTTGATTTACGGCAATTCCTTGTAATACATTCAAGATTTGTGCCATCACAGGATCGATGGCTGGTGAGGCTGGTGTCTCAAGTTGGTTTTCAGGCATAGCTTGCTCTCATTGCTCAATTTGTGCCATGGGTTCATTCTGCTATGCAGGTTGCTGTTTGGCTTGAATCCCATACTAACCCTATCGATCCCTTTGTACACTCGGCCTTGCCATACTGTAAGAACACACAATTGTTACTCAACACATAACCAAATATGAATACTAGGATAAGAAGTAGTACCTAGTGGTGAGGCATACATCAGGTGATACACATATGCTAGAAATGACAAAGAAACACAGCAAAGCACCCATAAAAACTCAGCAAAACACATCAAATCATTCAATGCATAAAAGCACACATAAATACATAGCAAATCAAATAATCAAACATAGTATTTAAAAATTTCAAACCAGGTTTTTAACATTAGATTATTTTCGATATCAGCCCCTAAATGTGTGGGTATGTGCCCATGTACCTCTCTACAAACTCAAAATCAACAAACAAGTTAGCATATAACAAATCATATTCCTAAACCGTGCTCCGTTACCAAACCTGTAACGACCCACATTCCTGAATTGCTCCTAAATGAGACCCTTACAGTCATGAAACCCAAACAATCCCAAAATCAGGACCTATCTGAATGTCACAAGGCTTAACCATCTAATTTTCGATTTTAGTATGTTCATTCTTTAAATTTTTAAAGTTTGCAGCATGAGAGTATTGGAAAAACAATCGGGATTCAAATGGAGTGAATAAGCCATCAGCGGAAGACTTTATGATTAGTCAAAAGAACCATAACACACGAGTCCCATAGGGATCTAAAAACTCAGCAAGTAAATCCCTAGTAAATTTTCAAAATAATCAAACAAAGGAGACATTCTGAAATCAAGAAAGTGGTCCAATCAATCTTCATGTTATATGCGCAAGTAGTCAAGGAACATGTATGAAAAAGTGATACGATATTGCCCAGCGGTGCAGCCTTGATTCTCACACACTGGTACCACGAACAACGATTGTACTTGAACCTGAAAAATGGTGAAAACAACAGGACGAGATTACAAAAATCTCAGTAGGGTCATAACATGATAAGATCTACATAAATCTTAAACAAACATTTCCTAAACAACATCAGATCAGCCTATATAACTAAAGAGAATCACACATTCATCATTCAATCAAAAAGGGATAGGGCCAAGGGCTAAGGCTGAGGATGGACTACAAATATTTTCGAAAACAGAAGTACACAGGCAGGACAATCATCAATCAATCTCATCAACAGGAAAGGCCATCCCCTTCCACCTGTGTTGTTCAATGCTTCGTTGCACAAAGGTTAAAAGGTTAGCACACAAGCTAATCAGTAAGCCTATTCATCTTGCCACACAAGGATAAGGCATCCAAGCCACTCAAGGATGAGGACATCCAAACCACACATGGATAAGGGCATCCAGACCCCACAAAGATAAGGGCATCAAAACCACATAAAGATAAAGGCATCTTGCCACACAAGGACTAGGCATCCAATGTGCACATGCTGGGGATTGCCACCCATACGACTCCCATGCCAGTAAGAACCTCCCCTCTCCCAAGGATCATCAACGTTTACCCTGAATGGTCACCGAAAAAGGATCTTGACACACAACCACGTACTAGCACACACAAACAAGTACAAGGCACAATGCCATAACAAAGTATCCACAATCTTGTCAGAACATTATCAGCATGTTCAATTCACACAACACATGCAAATTAGGCATTCATAACCTATCTCAAGGGTTAGGTATAGCCTATAGGATCACATCTCAATCCACAATTCAAGCATGCACTACCCAACCTATGCGCATACAATCATCGACAAGTATTTGCAGCAAAATCAACAAGCAAAAAACAAAGATCTCTGAAGAAACCGATAAAGCATAGATCCTACCTCTCTTATCTCTGAACAAGAAGCTATTTCATTGCCTTTATTTAAGGGATCCGAACCACCTATATCATCATAAGACAAAGACAAAACCACACTAAGCATGCATACTCAATAGTCAAGTAGATATCTTATTTCCTTACCAATTCCATACACCAAGCCTATCTGAAACCAGTGATCAGATGCTGAAGGTGCCTCCTCCTTGGATGTGTGATGTGATAGCCAAGAATTTAACAAGATTTAACCTAAATTACCACCTCAATCAACCATATAAATTTTGGCATATAGGATAGGGTAATAGGGAAATTGTGATTTCATACATATAAGGTATAGGGGTTGCAATTTAATGTTCACAAGGAAGGATTAGGTGTTAATAACACATGCAATCAAAAGGAACAAGATCAGAAACCAACAGGTTAATCAATTAATGCCAGTGAGCAATAATAGGGCAAAAGAGTAGGCCATGCCGATTTCATGTATAGGGAAGATTCAAAGGATGAATTTATGATTTTACAACATGAATGGATGCCAAACAATTATATGAACAAAAGGAACAACAATATAAATCAATTGAAGGAACTAACGAATTATGACCATAATTTTGTCAGGGAAGAACTAGCCTTCTGATGATCAAATCAAGATAGCTATATAAAGGTTAGAAATGGCTTTCCAACAAGCTATTATTTATAGAAATCTAACAAAGAATGAGAGAGTTATGCAAGGATGAAGATCAAGGAAATTTTAACAGCAATAGGGTATGATGTAGAGTTAGATGTTTGATGAATTTTGTGTGTTTTTGGTATATGTTGACAAGTGTGGCCGGCTACTCTTTATGTAGGATGTTTATGGTGTTAATTTCCCTACTTTAAAGACTATATAAGGGATGATAATCAACAGAATTAAATACTGTAATTATCCTTCCTTAATTTTAGGAATTTTGTCTCCTAAGATAAGTTTGAATCAGTAAGGAAATAAATCAAAGGGAAATGAAACCACAAATGATTATAAGACCTTTCATACCATTTTTGACCATCAAACATTCATTTCTTAAGGGAAAAATGGTCAACCTTCACTGGCTTCTGAACTTCTAGGACTCAAAATTGAGGATCTCACATGTCTGATGACCGAAAATGGATTGGAAGGTCTAGTAATCATTTCAACTTTCATTTCCCTTTGATTTATTATCTTATTGGTTTAATCTTACTATAGGTGATAAATATCTTAAAATTAAGGAATGTTAATTTCAGAATTTAATTCTAATGATTATCTTCCCTTATTTAGCCTTTAAAGTAGGGAAATTAAACCCATAAACACCCTATATTAACAGGTCGTCGGCCACACCTATATCCCAAATCAGAAACACATAAAATTATCAAACCATCAAACCTTACACCATACCCTATTGCTGTCGAAATTCCTTGACCTTCATACTAGCATAACTCTTTCATCCTTTGTCAGATTTCTGCAAAAAATTTCTTGTTGGAAAAATCTTTTCATCCTTTATCTAGTTATCTTGGTTTGATCATTAGAAAGGTTAGTTTTTGCTTGACAAAATGTTAGTTATTATTCATAGGTTCTGGTGCTGAAATTGTGTGATTCTTCCTTCAATTGATTTCTGTTGTTGTTTCTTTTGTTCATATAATTTTTTGGCATCCATTCATGTTGTAAAATCATGAATTCATCCTTTGAATCTTCCTTATAGATAGAATTGGCATGTCCTCCCCTTTTTCCCTATTGTTGTCGATTTTGATCAATTGATTAACCTATTGGTTTCTTATCTTGTTCCTTTTGATTGTATATGTTGTTAACACCTAATCCTTCTTTGTTATCATAAAATCACAACTTCTATACCTTGCATGTATGAAATCGAAATTTTCCTTATTGTCGTATCCTTAGTGTCGAAATTTGTATGGTTGATTGGGATGGTAATTCAGGTTGAATCTTGTAAAATTCTTGGCTATCACATCACACATCCAAGGGGGAGGCACCTGCGGTATCTGATGCTGATTTCTCATAGGTTTGGTAAGTGGAATTTGTAAGGAAATAGGATATCTACTTGATTATTGAGTATGCATGCTTAGTTTTGTTTTGTCTTTGCCTTATGATGTTATAGGTGGTTCGGATCCCTTGAATAAAGGTAAAGGAATAGCTTCTTGTTCAGAGACAAGAGAGGTAGGATCTATGCCTCATCGGTTTCTCCAGAGATCCTAGTTAGAACAACTCACTTATCACCTTCAAAACAAAACTCAGAACCATCTGGAAGGCTGAACCACACACACTTGGCAAAATGCTCCATTCGGGCTTGATATTTGGCCAGATAATCCATGCCTAAGATCACATCTAGCTCTCGGATGTTCAATAGAAATCAGGTCCACTTCAAGCACAATAGAACCCATATGGACAGCATAACCGATGCAAACTAAATCACAAGTTAATTGCTCTCTTAACAGAGTCAGAACAAAAATAGGAGAAGACAGGGGAGACAGAGACCAATCTGAGCTAAGTGCTATCCTTGGACTCGCAAATGATCTATTCGCTCTAGGATCTAATAAGACTTTAGCATTTTGAGAATAGAGTCAGAACCACAATAGGAGGAGACAGGAGAGACGGTGGCCCATCTGAGCTAAGTGCTATCCTTGTCACTACATCGGGGCTTGTTTCAGCTTCAGTCAATGTGAACGATCTCGTGGGTCTGGGCTGTGCCTCACTCATAGTTTTGCAAGGTAGTCCTCTAGGTGCACGTGCTGGAAGTTTAGTGGGATTGACATACCCACCTCGACTTGCATTTGGTGCGTTTATAATATGCCTTGGTTTAGGACACCCCTTCTGAATATGGCCCATTTCTTTATAGTTGTAGCATCGTTGTGGCTGTGAACTCTGGGTGGATCTATTAGAATCAGGACAAGAAAATTTTTTCTTGAAGTTACCCCTATTGTCATTGTTCATTGGAAGATAAGGTCCAGTACGACGGTTGAATTTAGAACCACGTCGGTTTGAGCCACCATTGCTTGATGTGGGAGGTTTCTTGCTTTCTATAATACTTTTAGCATCGGTGGCAGTAACAAACAGTTCATGTAAATTCTGCACAGGTGTTGTGCCCACAATAGTTTAGAGCTCAGTACTCAGCCCATATTGGAATCGCCTCGCGAGCTGACAAAATGTGCGATCCTCCTCTAGTGCAAAATAGGATAGCTCCCTCAACTCCTCCTCGTTGTCTAACAGCGAACGGGTGCCTTGTTCAAGCTTCTAGAAAGCTTGTCGTTGCTCACTCTTATGGAACCTGGTGTAGAACCTTTCATTGTATTCATGCTAGAACTCTTCCCATAAAGGTAATTGATCACCGAACTCTAGGATTACAGTTGTCCACCATACGAGGGCTTCTCTCTCAAGTAGGAATGTGGAAATGGCAATTTTATCATCATAAAAAATACACAGGAACAAGGACACATGCATATGGTGTCAATATACTCACAAGCTGCAGCGGCACCTACTGAACCATTGAAATCTTTGCATCCCAGCTGACGACCTTCCTTCAGCAACTTCGTAATGACAATCGAAAGTCTCTCAGATTCTCTAGGATAAGTCCACTGGACAGGTTCAAGTGTAGCATAGGATATTCCATAAGAGCTGCGGGTGCTGGAAAATTTTGAAATTTGGCTTCCATTCCGTACTGGTTTGCAGAAATTTCTTGCAACACATTCAGTATCTATGTCATTACAGGATCAATGGCTGGTGCGACTGGTGCTTCAGTTTCAGGTTGGTTTTCGGGCTCAGCTTTCCCTCCCTGCTCATTCTGTGCATTCGACTCATTCTGCTCATTCAGTTGCTATTCAACTTGAGCTTCATACCTATTCTGACAATCCCTTGGTACGTTCTACCTTGCCATACTATATAAACATATGAAGTCAATCAACAGATAATCCAAATACGAAACTAAGGAAAAAAAATGGTACCTGGTGGAGAGACGTACACCAGACGATATGCATATGCTGAAAAATAAGACATATATGCACAAAAATACATACAAATCTCGACAATGCATACAAGCATACAAAGGCATACTTGACATTCTTATGAATCACACACATGCATTCAAAATACATTTTTACATACAGGAGCATTCCGTAATACACATCAAAGGATCACAATGAACATGCAACAAGTCATATATACATTCTTCAATCACAAGGGAACACAACAGAGCACTGATCAAAACACAACAGATTATATCAAGTCATACAACACATAAGAATACACAAAAACTCACAACATATCACACAACCAATTTTGCCATTTAAACATTAGAAACCAAACATTTTAACATCACGACACTCTTCGCATTAACTCCTAAAGGTGTGGGTGTGTGCGTTGCCCTCTACTACAAACACAAAACCAGAAAAAAAGTTAGCTTATAACATTTTATTACGATTCATTCTTATTTTGTTAAAAGGTTGGAGTATGATATCACTGGACAAACATTCTGGTAATATACGGAGTGAATAAAACATCAGCGGAATTCTTTATAACTAACCAAAGAAACCATATCACACAAGTCCCAAAGAAGTCTAAAAGTCGAGCTAGTAACTCTCAAGTATATTCCAGAAATAAACAAACATAAGAGAGATTTAAAGAACCAGAAAGCAGTCCAATCAAATGGCATATTTAGGGTTATATGCACAGGCAATCAGCAAGGATGGGTGTATGCGAATGTGATGCATTATCATCCTTTTGAGACCCTGAATTTTTAGTCATAAAAGTCCAGGGGAAGGAAGGTCTAGTACGCGATGACCGAAACTGGTAATGAAGGTCTAGTATTGATTTCTGGTATCATTTCCCTTTGATTTATTTCCTTATTGGTCCAATCTTACCTTAGGTGATAAAATTATTAAAATTAAGGAAGGATAATTTCAGAATTTAATTCTAATGATTATCTTCCCTTATCTAGCCTTTAAAGTAGAGAAATTAATCCTATTAGACCCTACATAAAGACTAACTTGCCACCCTTGTCCAGACACACCAAAAACACATAAAATTATCAAGTAATCAAACCCTACACCTTACGTTATTTGTACAGAAAATTTCCAACCTTCATCCTTTGTCGGATGTCTGCAAATAATAGTTTGTTCTAAAGCTCTTTTCATGCTACATCTAGCTATCTTGGTTTGAGCAGAAGTAGGTTAGTTCTTCCCTATTAAAAACCTAATCATAATTTATAGGGTTTATTATTGAAATTGTATGATTCTTCCTTCAATTGATTTCTGTTTTTGTTCCTTTTGTTCATATGATTGTTTGGCATCCATTCATGTTGTAATATTATGAATTCATCTTTTGAATCTCTTCCTTATAAATGAAATCGGCATGCCTTACACTTTTCCGTAATGTTGTCGATTTTGATCAATTGACTAACCTTTTGGTTTTTAATCTTGATCTTTTTGATTGTATATGTTATTAACACCTAATCCTTCTTTATAATCATTAAATTGCCACCTATACCTTGTACTCAAGAAATCGCAATTGCCTTGTGAACCCTATCTTAGTGCCGAAATTTGTATAGTTAATTGGGGTGGTAATTTAGGTTGAATCTTGTTAAATTCTTGGCTATCACCTCACATATCCAAGGGGGAGGCACCTACGACATCTGATCACTAGTTTCTGATAGGTTTGGTGAGTTGAATTGGTAAGGAAATAGGGTATCTGCTTTATTATTGATTATGCATGCTTAGTTTGATTTTGTCTTTGCCTTATGACGTTATAGGTGGTTCAGATCTCTTAAATAAAGGCAAAGGAATAACTCTTTGTTCAGAGACAAGAGAGGTAGGATCTATGCCACATCAATTTCTCCAAAGATCCTTATTGATTTTGTTACATGTGATTGATGTTTATATATGCATATGAGAGATTGTGTATGCATGAGTTGCGGATTGATTTAAGGCTCATTTAGGCTATACCGAAACTTTTAGATAGGTTGTTAGTGCCTAATTTTTATGTGTTTTGTGTATTGAACATGCTGATTGTGTTCTGACATGATTGAGGATACCTTGTTGTGGTATTGTGCCTTGTACTTGCTTATGCATGCTTGTACGTGTTTGTGTCAGGATCCTTTTCTGATGGCCATTTGGGGTAAGCGTTGATGCTCCTTGGGAGAGAAGAGGTTTTTACTGTTATGGGAGTCATATAGGTGGTAATCCCCAGTTTGTTTATGCTGGATGTCTGGTCCTGTGTGCTGCCTATAAGCCTTGTCTTGTGTGCTGGCAAGATGCCCTTATCCTTGTGTGGTTTTGATGCCATAATTCTGTGTGCCGATTAGGATACCTAGTCCTATATGCTGGTTCCAGCTGCATTTGCTCTCTGTTTTTTGGTAGGTTTGGTGAGTGAAATTGGTAAGGAACTAGGATGTTTATGTGGTTTCTAAATATGTATGCTTAGTATGGCATTATCTTTTTCTTATGTTTGATTAGCTGGTTTTTTCTCTTATTGATAATCGCAAAGGACAAACTACTTATTTATACACAAAAAAGTAGGATCTACACCTCATCAGTTTCTCCAGAGATCTTTTTACTTGTTTACTGATTTCGGTCTAATTGCTAAGTGTATGCATGCTTGAGGATTGAGTTTTTGGCTGTAGGATCTATACCTCATCGGTTTCTCTAATATCTTACTACTTTTTTTCTGGTTTCAGCTTGTGTTTTGTGAATGTGCATGCTTCCGGATTAATTGCAGGATTCTTTAGGTGATTTGCGGATTCATATGCTAATGATTGAACACCTATTTCGGTTATACTATGTGTTATTGACTTGCTGATTGTATTATGATATGATTGAGGATGCTTTGCTGTATTACTATGCCTTGTACTTGTTGTGTGTGCGTGTACTTGTTTGTGTGTACTTGTACTTGTTTTTCATATCAGCATCCTCTTTCAAGTGACCATTCGGGATAAGTGATAGATGCTCCTAGCAAGAGGAGAGGTGCTTACTGGTATGGGAGTCGTATGCGTGGAAATTCCTAGCAAGAGCTTGCTGGATGCCTAGTCCTTGTGTGGCTAGTTGCCTTGCTTTTGTGTAGCAAGATGCCCTTATCCTTGTGTGGTTTGGATGCTCTTGTCCTTGTGTGGCAAGATGGAAAGGCTTTCTGATTAGTTTGTTTGCTAACTAGTTACCCTTTGTGCCGTTAAGCCTTGGACAACATAGATGGAATAGGATAGCCTTTTAATTGTACAAATCAGATGATAAATTACCCACCTGTGTACTTTTGGTTCAGAAGTGTTCTTAGTCCTCCCAACGTCTACTGATTTCGGCATAGCCCTTTATTGTGCATGCAGGCTGTTTGTTTGACCTCTTTGCTGGTATATGCAATCAGATATGTTGATTGGGAGTTGATTGTTTAGATTTCTGCAGATCTTATGATGTTGTGATCCTACTGAGATTCTTGTAATCTCATCTCAGTGTTTTCCCATTTTTCAAGCTTAGGTATATGTCTGCCAATGATATTAGGGTGTGAGATCAAGGTCACACGGCGGAATGATATTGCATCACATTCGCATGTCCCTTGCCTAGCTGGTTGATTGTTTAATTTTCCTTATTCATGCAAGCTTGATTAGACTACTTTTTGGTTTCTAAATGATTGCTCTTTACCTCTAATTTCTGAAAGGTGCGCAAGAACATTTGTTGGATTTTTAGACTCTTTTGGGACTTGTATATTATGGTTGTTCTGATTATTTATAAAGACTTCTGTTGATGACTTTTATCCACTCCGTATGAAACCAGATTGTATGTCCAAATGTTAAATGCTCCAACCTTTAAAAGTATAAGAATGAACCTTAAAATCGGTAATTAGTGTGACTTGAGCCTTGTGGAATTAGAATAGGACCCAAGGAGGGGTTATTCGTGTTTCACAGTGGTAGGTTGGGTTTGGGTCCTTACATGAATTCTGAATATGAACCATTGATTACTTTATTCTGCAATTTCATTACAGCTATTTACTTTCAGTTCTTTCTTAATTTACATTCTACACATTATTCGATTGATTTAACTAAAGTAAAAGGACTTGGCAAATTGATTAGTTTTAGACAGATTTTCCCTGTGGATCAATACTCGTTCTTTAGAACTATATTACTTGTTGACATCGTGCACTTGCGTGAAAGGTAAATTCAATTTACATTAATAAGTTTTTGGCACCGTTCTCGGGGAAAAACGTGAGATTTGGGAGCCAGTATCAATCTTATACCTTTTTGTATGGCAGAAAGGTTGGGCTAGAAAGACATCTGTCCTACTTCTTGCACCTTACAAATGGTGGATCAGTCACTTTCCTTCCTTAGAGGTATTGTAGAAAATGTCTTGACTAAAGTTGAAAATTTTATTTTTCTAGTGGATTTCATTATCCTTGACATGGAAAAAAACAAAGTTGTTCCATTTATCATGCGGAGACCATTCTTGGCTACTAGAAGAACCTTAATTCATATACATGTTGACTAGTTGACAATGAGAGTAGGTGACCAGCAGGTTACCCTTAACATTTATTCATCTATGAAGCATAATGATAATGAGAGTGTGAATGATATTAATGCATGGGAAGCAGAAGTCACAAATAATGTGGAAGAGCAGTTTGAGTCCCAAATTCTTTTAGAAGCTATTTTGTTGGGAATGGAAGATAGTAATGATGAAGAGGTGGCAGCCTTGATTAGAAGCATTGCTTAATATGTCAAGCTGGAGACAGAGTCAATTTGAAACACTTGATGTGCCTTTGCACTAGTCGAATAAAATGAAGCCTTCAGTTGAGTAGCTGCCAGTTCTGGAATTAAAATAGTTACCAACCCACTTGAAGTACCAATTTTTGGGAGAGAATGATACTCTTCTAGTTACTATCTCAGCTTTTTTGA
Organism: Passiflora organensis; assembly: GCA_019739055.1. Lineage (NCBI taxonomy): Eukaryota > Viridiplantae > Streptophyta > Magnoliopsida > Malpighiales > Passifloraceae > Passiflora > Passiflora organensis. The sequence continues at coordinate 117,424 of JAEPBF010000320.1, forward strand.
CAAGGTTACAAGAAAAAAAAATTGATGCAAGTATTGAGGGAGAACAAGACTACAATTGGATGGACATTGGCAGACATTAGAGGGTTGAACTCTTCATTTCCATGCACAAGATCAGATTGGAGGAAGGACAGAAACCTTCAATCGAGGACCAGAGGCAGCTGAATCCAAATATGAAGGAAGTAGTGTAGAAAGAAGTGATAAAGTGGCTTGATGTTGGAATCATCTATCCAATCCCATACAACAATTAGATGAGTCTAGTCTAATGTGTTCAAAAGAAAGGAAGTACCATAGTAGTGAAAATTGAAAAGGGAGAGTTTGTGCCAACCAATTTAGTTATAGGATGGAGGTTATGAGTGGATTACAGAAAGTTGAATAAAGCAACCTGTAAGGATCATTTTCCACTTTTTTTTATTGATCAAATGCTGGACAAGCTGGCTAGAGGGGAGTTCTACTGTTTCCATGATGGGTATTCTGGGTACAATGATATTGAAATTGCTCCAGAAGATCAGAATAAGACCACATTCACTTGACCTTATAAAACCTTTGCTTTCAACCGAATGTCTTTTAGGATGCGCATTGCACCTGCTACTTTTAAGAGGTGTATGATGGCTATCTTCAAAGACTAAATTGAGAGATGCATGGATGATTTTTCTATCTGTGGGGATAATTTTTCTATCTTTGGGGATAATTTTGATCAGTGCCTAAATCATTTGGGAGTTGTTCTAAAGAGATGTTGAGAGATCAATCTTGTACTTAATTAGAAAAAGTGCCATTTTATGGTTACTAAAGGCACAACCTTGGGATATTTGTAAAGACCTGAACCCAACCTATAAGGACTCTTACCATTGTGAAACCCGAATAACTCCTCGAAAGGTCCTATTCCAATCCCACAAGGCTCTAAATGATTAATTATTAAATTTATTAGTTAAACAAGTTGGTTTTAAGGTTGGAGAATGCAATTTCATTAAGTAAAATTCTGGTATAAGATAGAGTTAAAGAGAACATCAGCAGAAGACTTTAATTTAGGCAAAACGTGAATCCAATGGTAACATAATACATAAGTCCCAAGGGAAACTCAATCAGCAAGCATCTATTTGTGTCAGTATGTGGAAATAGGAATAGAAGACAAAAAGCCAGAAAAATCAAACTGAAATGTGCAATGCAATTGTCCCTTCGTGCAACCCTGATCTCACACTTCGGTACTGTCAGCAAAACATGAACATAAGCCTGAAAAAAGGGAAAAACAACATCATAAGATCTATAAAAGCCTAAATAAACATCTCCCAATCAATAAACAAATCTCATATACAAATATAATAAGCCCAAAAAAAATTAGTCAATCAAATATAACAATATAAGGACCAATTTTATCAAAACAACAAGGAGGACTCAGCACACTTCGTAGGAAACCATCACATGATTGAAACCAGAAGCATAGAGGCAGCCCAATATGATTTCAAAGCAAAACGATTATCCCCTAATGCCTGCATTGTCCAAAACTGTGAAAAAGGAAAATAATTAACAAACTTACAGCAAGCCTTTATAAATCCCTATGTATGGACTTGAACTGGTATAAGGGGAATCCTACTACACAAGCACAAGGTATCCTACCAAACATCCCGGGCTTGATACCAGATGATAGGAGCATCCAGCATGCAATTTCTGGGAAATAGTCACCATCTGACTCTCAGTCCGTAAGCTCCTCTCCACTAATTCAGGAGCATCAACAGTTACCTCGCATGGCCAGCGACAAGAGGATCCTTCAAACCAAGCATGCATACATAGATATACACATATACACGCATATAAAAACATAACAAGGTATCTTCAATTGAATCACAAGACAATGCACAAACCAATACGCAAAAATATATTCAAAATAGGGCAATACAAAACCTTAAATAGTTCCGAAATTACCAAGGAACCAATACAACAATCTACAAGCATACATATTATATTCAACAAACCGAAATAAAAAAAACAAGTAAAGTAATTTCTAGAGAAATTGATGAGGTGTAGATCCTACCTCTCACACATTTGAACAAGAAGCTACTCCTTTGTCTTTACCACAAGGATTAGAAAATCCTAATATGAGACCCTGAATTTTGAGTCCTTGAAGTCCAGAAGCTAGTGTTGTTGAAATGATCATTTTTCTCATAAAGAAATGGATATGTGATGGACGAATATAATATGGAATATCTAATAACTATTTCTGGTTCAAATTCCCTTTTGATTTGGTTCCTTATTGGTTGATAAGTACCATAGGAGGTAAAATCCCTAAATTTAAGGAAGGATAATTATCGAATATAATTCTGGTAATTATCTTACTTTAATATAGCCTTTAAAGTAAGGGAATTAATCCCATAACCACCCTATATAAACAAAAAACCAGCCACAATTAAATCTTATGCAGAAAATACATAAAATTCGTCAAATATCAAACCCTATACCTTCCTATTGCTGTCGAAATTCCTTCAACTTTAAACTAGCATAACTCTCTCATCCTTTGTCGGATTTTTGCAAATAATAGCTTGTTGGAAATTTATTTCCATAATTTAACTAGCTATCTAGGTCTGTTTAATGTGAGGTTAGTTCTTCATTGTCAAAATTCAACTCATAAATCAATGGGTTTGGTGCCCAAATTGTGTGATTCTTCATTCAATTGATTTATGTTGTTGTTCCTCTTATTTGTATGAGCATTTGGCATCCATTCATGTTATAAAATCATAAATCCATCCATTGAATCTTCCTTATACATGAAATTAGTTTGCCCTACCCTTGTTCTATTGTTGTCTATCTTGATCAATTGATTAATCTATTGGTTTATGATCTTATTCCTTTTGATTGTATGTGTTATAAACACCTAATCCTTCCTTGTTAACATGAAGTCATAACTCATATAACTTGTTAACATAAAATCGCAACTTGCCCTATTACTCTATTCTTAGTGTCGAAAATTGTATGTTGATTGGGATGGTAATTCAGGTTGTTTCTTGTTAAGTTCTTGGCTATGACATCACACATGATATCAGAATTCTTGTACAATACCATACTCCAAACTTTAAAGTCTTAAAAGAATTAACATACTCAAATTGAAACTAGACGAATAAGCCTTGAGGGATTCAGATAGGTCCTGATTTGAGCTTGTTTGGGTTTCATGGCGGTAAGGGTCCCATTAAAAGCAATTTTAGAATACGGTATTTGGGTCCTTACAGGTTTGGTAGAGGAGTATGATTTGTTATATGCTAACTTGTTTTGTTGGTTTTATGTTGGTAGGTAGGTACATGTGCACACACCCACACTTAGAAAGCTAAAAACCGAAAGTAATAAACCTTGTTTGGATTTTTTAGATGTTGTGTTTGATTTTTTAGTTTGTTGTGTGTTTATGTGTGGTTTTATGCATTGCATGATTTGATGTGTTTGGCTGGGTTTTGATGGGTGCTTTGCTGTGTTTCTTTATTATTTACAAGTATGCTACCGAATGTTCCTATGTGATTTCTATGTTTCCGAATATGTGTGTAATCACTGAGTAATGGTTGCAATCTCTTGTTGTGATTGTTGTCGAGTGTTGCCGAATATGTAGGTGTGTGAAGGTCACGACTACCGACTATGTGTGTGTTATTAGTGGGTACTACTGAGTATGATTTGTATGAATATGTGTGTTGCCGAATGTTTGATGATGATTGCCGAATGCATATGTGTGTGTTGACATGGGTACCGAGTATGCATTTACATGTGTGCATGTGATTTCCGAAATTTGTTTACTTGTGTGCATATGTATTTTGTTTTCCAGCATATGCATGTCATCGGGTGCATGTCTCTCTGCCAGGTACCACTTCTTTTCCTAGTATTCATATTTGGGTTATGTGTTCAGTGACATCGCGTGCTTGTATAGTATGGCAAGGTTGAATACTACAAGAGATCAATGGGGTAGGTTTGCGATTCAGTCTGAACAGCAACCTATTGAGCAGGGAGGGCAAGCTGAGCCGGAAAACCAACCAGAGGCACCAGCCATCGATCTTGTGATCGTATAAATTATGAACGTATTACAAGGGATCGCTGTGAACTAGCTACGTATGGAGGTGCAATTTCAGAATTCTCCTCCAACCTCGTCCATGGAAGATCCTATTCCACCACTTGAACCTGTACAGCCAGCGCATCCTAAGGAAGCTGAGACAGTTCCAGTCATTATTACAAAATTGCTGAAGGAAGCACGTCAACTGCTGCAGCTCATGAATGGATAGACATTTTATGCTGAGTGTCATTGTTTTTTTGTATCACTGATGATGACAAGGTTGGCATCATTACTTTCCTACTTGAGGGAGAAGCCCTCGAATGGTGGACATCTGTGAGCTTGCAATTCGGCGATTGTTTTGCCTACCTTGGAGGAATTTCGGTATGAGTTCAACGAGAGGTTCTATACGAGATTCCGTAAAAGCAAGCAGCGACAAGCTTTCTATAAGCTTGAACAAGGGACCCGTTCAGTGCTGGAATGTGAGAGGGCATTGAGGGAGTTGTTCCAATTTGTACCAAAGGAGGATCGTTCACTCTACCAGCTTGCAAGACGATTTCAGGATGGGCTGAGTACAGAGCTCAAAACCATCGTTGCTATGACACTAGTGCAGAATTTGCAGGAATTAATTGTTGCCGACACTGAAGCCAAGAAGATCATAGAAACTAGGAAGTTGTCCGTAGCAACTGGCGACGGATCCTTCAGGTGAGATTCGAATGTACCATATTTGGAGTTAAGGCAAATCAGTATGCAACAGGGCCAATCCTCTCAACTATGTCATATGGACCAATGTAACGAGATGCTAGCTTTTTTTGCTCCTGAAAACGAAGAACTTCTTTCCATCGGGCGACCTCCAGAAACATTTTGTCACCTACCGCAAATTCCAGCTCCCTTTGTTGATTATCGGCGAAGTTTTTCTACCAATTCTGGGCTGTTTTTAGCCGTTGTCGAATCAAGTTCAACTGATCTTTTCTTGATCAGTCAATTCCGGATTTTCTAGGCATCTCTTGCCTACTTCATTCCAGAAAATGGGAGTTTTGCAACGTCTCCCATATAATGCTTCGTTAGGTGCCATACTGATGCTTACATGAAAACTATTGTCGTATGCAAATTCTGCCAATGGCAGGCATCGATCCCAACCGGTTTACTAGTCCAACACACTCGCACGTAACATGTCTTCGAGTGTCTGAATCATCCTTTATGATTGTCCATCGGTCTGGGTATGAAATGCTGTAATGAAATTCAATCTCAAACCCAATGCATTCTGGAAATTCTCCCAAAATCGTGAGATGAAACGGGGGTCACGATCTGAGACGATGGAAACTGGCACTCCATGCAATCGAAAAATCTTGTCCAAGTAACGAACAACCAATTTCTCAGGTGTATCTGTCACACGTATAGGAAGGAAGTGTGCAGATTTCGTCAATCGATCCACAATAACCCAAATGGCATCGTATCCTCGCTGCGATCTAGGCAAGCCGGTCACAAAATCCATTGTGATATGCTCCCACTTTCATTCTGAAATCGGAAGTGACTGCAGTAGACCAGCGGGTCATTGATGTTCGATCTTTACTTGTTGACATACGAGGCATCGGGCAACAAACTCAGTAATGTGGCGTTCCATGTTTGGCCACCAATACTTCTCCTTTAAATCTCGGTACATTTTAGTGCTTCCGGGATGGATAACGAACTTCGAACTATGTGCCTCTGATAGAATAAGGCTACGAATACCAACATCTTGTGGAACACATACCCAATTTCTGAAGACAAGCACTTCTTCATCTCGTATTCTAAAATCACAAACTATGGCATTAACACCATCAGAAAGTTGCTTCCGAATTTCAATCAGTTTTGGATTCACTACCTGCTGATTCCAGATTTCCTCAATCAAGGTAGGCGTGACTTTGATTCGTGCCAATAATGATCCAAAAAAATCAGTGCCAAGATGCACACGATTAGCTTTCAAATCAAGCAACATAGGCATGTAATGGGTGCACATGTAAGCCAACACCGATGGGGAAGGAGGATGAAAGTTTCGGCTTAAGGCATCAGCAACAACATTTGCCTTTCCAGGATGATATTGGATGATCAAATTGTAGTCTTTAATCAGCTCCACCCATCTTCGTTGTCTCATATTTAATTCTTTTTGCGTGAGGAGGTACTTCAGGCTTTTGTAGTCGGTAAAGATATGGCACGTCTTGCCTTATAAGTAATGTCGCCATATTTTCAATGCAAACACCACGGCTGCAAGCTCCAAATCATGCATAGAGTAGTTGCTTTTTGCGGTCATAAATGTCAGGAAGCATAAGCAACGACTTTCCCATCTTGCATCAATATGCATCCAAGTCCGGATTTCAACGCATCGCTATAAACCATATACTCCTTTACGCAGATAGGTAAAGTAAGGATAGGTGCGGAAACTAACCGGTTTTTCAGTTCTTTGAAACTTCGCTGGCATTTCTCAGCCCCACGAATGGCTCAACCTTGTGCGTCAATTTTGTCAATGGTGCGGAAAAAGATGAAAAATTCTCCACAAAGCGACGGTAAAATCCTGCTAAGCAAAGGAAACTACGAACTTTGAACACAGTTCACAGAGGTTCCCAAAAAACTACGACTTCAATCTTCATTGGATCAACTAACACACCTTGGGCGAAAATAATATGGCCAAGGGAATCAACTTCGCTTAACCAGAATACGCATTTGGAGTACTTTGCAAACAACTGCTGATCCTTCAAAACATTCAGCACAATCCACAAATGCTTAAAATGTTCCTCTTCCGATTTTGAATAAATCAGAATGTCGTTGATGAAGACTATAATAAATTTATCCAGGAACTCATGGACCACACAATTCATCAGGTCCATGAACACAACTGGTGCATTGGTCAAACCAAATGGCATAACGAGAAATTCGTACTGGCCGTATCCCAATCTGAACGCGCTCTTCGGAATATCAGCATCACGAACTCGCAATTGATGGTATCTAGATCTGAGGTCGATCTTGGAGAAAACGGTTGCACCTTGGAGTTGGTCGAACAAATCATCGATGCGTGGCAATGGGTACTTGTTCGTCACGGTCACACAATTCAACTGCCAATAGTCGATGCATAGTCGTAACAAGCCATCTTTCTTCTTAACGAACAAGATAGGTACTCCCCAAGGTGACACACTAGGTTGGATGAAACCGCGATCCAGAAAATCTTTCAATTGCGTTTTTAGTTCCTCATACGATACAGAGGAATGGAAATCGGATTCGTACCAAGCACTATCTCAATGCCGAATTCCACTTCCCTTGTTAGTGGTAAACCGACTATGTCTTCTGAAAAAACTTCTGGAAATTCACGAACCACTAGAACAGAATCTAGATCCGAGGACTCTTTAGAAATATCATGTACGTGCATGAGGTACTTTGTACATCCTTCGTTGATCAATTGCTTCGCATCCAGCCAAGAAATCATGCAAGTTGGAACAACTTGCCTATCACCTTCAAAGCAGTATTCGGCACCATCAGGAAAAGTGAACCACACATGTTTGGTGAAACACTCCATACAGGCTTGATATTTCGATAGACAGTCCATGCCTAAGATTACATCCAACTCTCGGTTGTCCAATGGAATTAGATCCACTTCAAGTACATTCGGACCCATACATACAGCACAGCCGATGTAGACTAGATCACAAATTAGTTGCTCACCCAGAGGAGTCAAAACTGCAATAGGAGGAGTCAAAAGAGATAGAGGCCGATCCGTGTTAAGTTCTATCCTTAGACTTACAAATGACCTATTTGCTCCTGGATCTAATAATACTATAGCATTTTGAGAAAAAACTAAAATAGTACCTATCACCACCTCAGGACTAGCCTCAGCATCAGTTAGGGTTAATAGCCTTGTTGGTCTTGGTTGCGTCTCTCTTGTGGATCCGTTGGGTTGTCCTCCTGGTGCGCGTATTGGCGGTTTGGTAGGGTTAGCATACCCACCTTGGCCCACACTAGGTGCGCCAATGAAACATTTCAGCTTCTGGCATTCCCGCTGAATATGTCCCATTTCGCCACAGTTGTAACATCGACGTTGCTGAGAATTCCACGAGATCCATTGGGATTTGAACAAGAAAAGTTCTTTTTGTTGTTACTTCCATTGCCATTAACTTTTTAAGGATAAGGTCTCATACACCGATTAAATTTCGAATCTTGCCAGAAGGATCCGCCACTAGTGGCTGTAGATAGCTTCTTGGTTTGCACGATCTTTTTGGCTTCAATTGTGGCAACAATTAGTTCTTGAAAATTTTGTGACGATCCCAATTCCGAACTATTACTATTTGCTCCGATTAAGGTTATCATCGTCGTGAAACGCAGATAAGCCCAAATGACACCTAAGACCTATCTAAATCTTACCAGGCTTACCATTAACTTCCGACTTTTAGCATATTTATTTTAATGTTTAACAACAATTGGAGCATGATATTAGACAAATATTCTGGTAACATACGGAGTGAATAAAACATCAGCGCAAGTCATTAGATTAAATCATTGGGTTCATAACACACAAGTCCTATAGGGATCTAAATTAGCAGCAAGAAATCCTTTAACATATTTCGGAAATAGCAAGCAAAGGAGGGATCTTAAAATAAACCAGAAAGTAGCCCAATCATTCATGTTATATGCGCAAGTAAACAAGGAACAAGTATGCTGATGTGATGCGATATCGCCCCGCCATGCAGCCTTGATCTCACACACTGGTACCAGGGACAGTGGATGTTCCTAAGTCTGAAAAATTGTAAAACAATGGTATGAGATTACAAGAATCTTAGTAGGATCACAGCATCATAAGATCTGCATAAACCTTAAACACAAATCTCCCAATTCACATTATATCATTCCTAAACAACTAAAGGGGATCATGCAATTCAAGAACCAATCAGAAAAGGTTAGGGCTGAATCTATGGTTGAGGAAGGACTATAATCACTTCAGAAAAATCAGAAGTACACAGGCAGGTAGAACTCATCAGATTGCTCTCAGCAATGAACAAGAAAGGTCATCCACTTTCACCTGTGTTGTCCAAGGCTTACTGCACGAAGGGTAAACGGTTAACACACAAGCTAATCAGTAAGCCTATTCATCTTGCCACACAAGAACAAGTCATCTTGCTACACAAGGACAAGTCTTCCCAAGCCACACACGGACTAGGGCATCCCAAACAACACAAGGATAAGGGCTTCCTGCCACACAAGGACAGGGTTCCGGCCATACAAGGATTAGACATCTAGCGCGCATATGCTGGGGTTGGCCACCCATACAACTCCCATACCAGTAAGAACCTCTCCTCTCCCTAGTAGCATCAGCGCTTACCCTGAATGGCCACCGGAAAAAGATCCTGACACACAAACACGTACAAGCACACATAGGCAAGTACAAAGCATAACTCCACAACAGGGTATCCTCAATCATGTCAGAACACAATCAACATATTCAATTCACATAACATATGCAACTCAGGCAGTCAATACCTAACTCAGGGGTTCGGTATAACCTATGAGATCCATATCTCAATATGAAATTCATACTCTCACTCTATAATCAAATCCCATGCAATACAACAAGGACAGGTATCAAAAACATCAAGAAAATACAGGGGTCTCTGGAGAAACCAATGAGGCATAGATCCTACCTCTCTTGTCTCTGAACAAAAAGCTACTCCTTTTCCTTTATTAGGTAATTCAGAATCACCTATATTATCACCAGGCAAAGATGAAAACAAATTAAGCATGCATATTCAATAATCAATTGAATACCCTATTTCCTTACCAATTCCACTCACCAAACATATCAGAAACCAATCATCAGATGCTGCAGATGCCTCCCTCTTGGATGTGTGATGTGATAGCCAGAAACTTAACAAGATTCAACCTAAATTACCATTCCAATTTAACTATGCAAATTTCGACGCTAAGAGTAGAGCATAGAACAAGTTCAACTTCAAGCATAGAGAATTTTAAAAGTAGGAAATTCATGATCATACATCATGAATAGATGCTAGGCAATCATAAGAACACGTGAAACGACAACAGAAATCATTCGAAGACAAAAACTGTAGAAATCTAAAAACCTAATTCCGTCGCTGATTTTCGACTTAACCTTAGACAAGGAAATATTAACGTCCAAACAAAAAAACATATATGTTTGGAAAGAGGATGAAAAGAGATTTCCAACAAGCTATTATTATTTGTAGAAATACAACAAATGATGAAAGAGTTATACTATTTTGAAGTTCAAGAAGATTTGGTAGTCCCGCCGAATTTCAGCTTATCTTTAGAGAAAGAAATACTAAACTCCCGACAAAAATCAAAATATTTTTGGAAAAAGGATGAAGAGATCTTTCCAACAAGCTATTATTTTCAGAAATCCCACAAACGATGAAAAAGTTATTCTATATTGAAGTTCAAGAAGATTTTGGCAATTCCGCCGAGTTTTGACTTGTCTTACGAGAAAGAAATACTAACTTCCTGATAAAAAACCAAAGATGGTTGGAAAGAAGATGAAGAGAGTTTTCCAACATGTTATTTTTAGGAATCTGACAAATGATGAGAGAGTTATGCTGGTTTAAAGTAAAATGATGAGAGAGTTATGCTGGTTTAAAGTTTCAGCAAATTTTGACAGATATAGGGAGGTGTAAGGGTTTTAGGCTATACAAGTTTTGTGCGTTTTCTATGAATGGTTTTTGTGGGGTTCGTTTCCTATTTATAATGAATGGGTATGGAATTAAGATTACTACTTTAAAATCTTTATTAAAGTAACATAACCACCAGATTTAAATTATGTAACTATCCTCATTTAATTTTAGGGATTTTAATTCCAAAGGTGATTATCAACAAATTAAGAACCAAATTAAAAGGAATTAAAACCAGAATTAACTACCATACAACTCTAACCAATTTCGGCCATCACACATTCTTTCCTTCAGAGTAAAAATTGTCTTTTCACCTGCACTGGATTCTGGATTTCTAGGACTTAAAATTCTGGGTCTCACAAATTTTGTACCGGTGTCGTACCAACGATGGTTTTGAGTTTGATACTCAGCCCATCCTGAAATCGTCTCGCAAGCTGGTACGGTGAGAGATCCTCTTCAGGTGCAAATCGGGACAATTTCCTTAATGCTTTTTCATATTCCAGCATCGAGCGGGTGCCCTGTTCAAGCTTGTAGAAAGCTTGTCGCTGCTCGCTTTTATGGAATCTCATATAGAATCTTTCATCGAATTCATACCGAAATTCCTCCCATGTAGGCAGACGATCACCAAATTGCAAGCTCACAGCTGTCCACCATGCAAGGGCTTCTCCCTCAAGTACGAAAGTGGTGATGGAAACCTTGTCATCATCAGAGACACGTAAGAACAATGACACTTGGCATAAGGGGTCGATCCATTCATGAGCGGCAGCGGCTCCTACTGAACTATTGAAATCTTTACATCCCAATGGTCAAGCTTCCTTCAATAATTTTGTATTCACGACGGGAAGTCTCTCGGCTTCCTTAGGATGCGCCGGCTGTACAGGTTCAAGTGGAGGAATAGGTTCTTCCTCGGGCATGGGAGCAGGAGCAGCCTGAAATTGTGCCTCCATACGCTGCTGATTTGTAGCAATTCCTTCCAATACGTTTAGGATTTCTGCCATCACATGATCGATGGCTGGTGCAGCTGGTGCCTCAGGTTGGTTTTCGGGCTCAGCTTGCCCTCCTTGCTCAGTTTGTGCATTTGGCTCCTCTTGCTCAACAGGTTGCTGTTTGGCCTAAACCTCATACCTACCCCGTCGATCCCTTGTAGCATTCAACCTTGCCACACTATACAAACATACGATTGTTACTTAACACATAACTAAATGCGATACTAGGAAAAGAAGTGGTACCTGGTGGAGAGGCATGCACAGGACGATACGCATATGCTGGAAAACAAAATACACTTGCACACAAATACTCACAAGTTTCGGAAATCATATGTACACATGCTATGCACACTCGGCAATCACACCAACACTCGCATAAGCACTCGGTAATAATACTATCATACAAACCATTCTCGGAAATCATTGAAACAAACTCTAAAGACAATGATAAGAAGTCACATAGGGACACTCGGCATTATGGCAAAAACACACATTCGGCAATGACCAGAAATACAATAAGATTTATCATAACACATCAAGGCATAAGAACATTCATAAACATACAGCAAATCAGATTATCATTCTCATTATTTAAATCTTACAAATCAATCCCCTTTTAGCATTAGTTTACTTTCGGTATTTGTCCCTAAGTGAGTTAGTGTGTGCGCATGTTCTTACCTAAAAACACAAAATCAACAAACGAGTTAGCATATAACAAATCTTAAACCATGCTCTGCTACCAAACCTGTAATGACCCCAAATCCTAACCTATTATTAATTGTTCCGATTAGGGCCATTACCGCTGTGAAACTCGGACAAGCTCAAGAACCAAGACGTATTTGAATTTCACAAGGCTTACTTATCAAATTCTCGATTTTTAGCATGTACATTCGTTATGTTCATTAGTTATTGGAGGATGATAGTGGACATGTATTTTGGTATCATAAGGAGTGAATAAAATATCAGCGGAAGTCTTTAAATAAAATCAATAAATCCACAACTCACAAGTCCTATAAGGATCCAAACATCCACTAAGTTAATTCCCAAAATAAAACGGAAACAAGTAAAGTAGGAACCTTGAAAACTAGAAAAATAGTCCAATCATAATTCATGTTATATGCGCAAGCAATCAAGGAACAGGTATGCTAATGTGATGCGATATCACCCCGCCGTGCAGCCTTGGTCTCACACACTAGTACCACAGACAGTGGAAATACCTAAGCCTAAAAAATGGTGAATACAACACACTGGTACCACGGACAGTGGAAATACCTAAGCCTAAAAAATGGTGAATACAATAGGATGAGATTACAAGAATCTCAGTAGGGTCATAACATCATAAGATCTACAGAAATCTTATACACAAATCTCCCGAACAACATTAGATCATTCCTACACATCTATGGGTATCATGCAATTCAAAAATTGATCAAGGGATAAGGCCGAAACTAAGGCTGAGGGTGGACTACAAACACTTCCGAAAACCAAAAGTACACATACTGGTAAAACTCATCAGATTGCTCTCAGCAATAGGAAAATGAAAGGTCATGCCCTTCCACCTGTGTTGTCTAAGGATTACTGCACTAAGGGTAAAAGCTTAGCACACAAGCTAATCAGTAAGCCTATTCATCCTGCCACACAAGGAAAAAACATCCCAAGCCACACAAGGACAAGGGTAACCCAAACCAAACAAGGATAAGGGCATCCTGCCACACAAGGACAAGATTTCTAGCCATACAAAGACTAGACATCCAGCGCGGGCATGCTGGGGTTTGCCACCCATACAACTCCCCATACAAGTAAGAGCCTTCCCTCTCCCAACGAGCATGAATGTTTATCCGGAATGGCCATCAGAATAGGATCCTAATACACAAACATGTACAAGCACAAGCACAATACCATAACAGGGTATCCTCAATCATGTCAGAACATAATTAGTTTGTTCAATTCACATATCATATGCAATTCTAGCACTCAAAACCTAACACAAGGGTTTGGTATAGCCTATAGGATTCTTAACTCAATCTGCAATTCTTGCACATATCCTACAATCAATTCGCATGCAATAATAACAAGGGCATGTATCGAAAACAACAAACAAACAACAGGGATCTCTGGAGAAATCGATGAGGCATAGATCCTACCTCTCTTGTCTATAAACAAGAAGCTATTCCTTTGCCTTTATTTAATAATTCCGAACCACCTACAATATCACAAGGCAAAGAAAAAACCAAACTAAGCATGCATACTCAATTACCAAGAATACCCTATTTTCTTACCAATTCCACTAACCAAACATACATACAAACCTATAAAATCACTGCCAAGCTGAACATGTGAAGCTCTCAAACTCGGCAACATAGGCAAGTAATACGTATGCATACAACAAAGAGAAGAAGGGCTCTTCTGGCTCAAGGCATTGAATACAACAATAGTCTTTCAAGTGTGGTACTCGATAATCAGATCATAATCTTTAAATAGCTCTAACCATCTTTGTTGTCTTATGTTTAACTTTTTCTAGAAAAGGAGGTACTTTAAACTCTTGTGATCAGTGAAAATTCTGCAAGTCTCTCTATGTGAGGACCCAAATCCCATATTCCAAAATTTGTTCATAATAGGATCTTTACCGCCGTGAAACCCAAACAAGTCCAAACTAGGACCTATCTGCATCCCACAAGGCTTATCCATCTAGTGTCAATTTTAGTATGTTAATTCCTTTAAGATTTTAAAGTTTGAAGCATGATAATGGATAAATATTTTGGTATCATACGGAGTGAATAAAACATCAGGGAAAGTCTTTAAATTTAATCAATGATTCCATAACACACAAGCCCCAGAGGGATCCAAATATCCAGAAAATAAACCCCAACATAGTTCGGAGACAATAGGCAAACGAGGAAACTTGAGAAACTAGAAAAGTTAGCCCAATCAATGATCATATTGTATGCGCAAACAACAAAGGAGACAAAAATATGCAACTGTGATGCAATATCGCCCCGCCGTGTAGCCTTGACTCTCACACATTGGTACCATGAATAGCAGATGTACGTAAGCCTGAAAAGTTAGTGAAAAAAACAGGATGAGATTTCAAGAATCTCAGTAGGGTCACAGCATCATAAGATCTATATAAATCTTAAACAAATATATCCCAAACAACATCAGATCAAACCTACACATCTTAGTGTGAGGATTCGTTCCCGGTAAATGGGAACCTCATCGCCGTACAACCCCGATCGACCCAACGGGTGGATCAATCGGAACCACACAAGGCTTACTGTAAAATCATTTCCAAATCTGAAAACTTTTCTTTGAAATTGAAGCATGGCACGTTATTATAAAAACTCGGCAAAATCAACAACGGAGTTATTAACCTTCAGCGGAAGTCTTTTATCTCACACATATCAAACCCACGATATATTTCTGTCACACATTTCACATAATATCACACTGTCATTTAAATTTATGCAGTATAAAATTTAGATCTCAGCTTCACACGTTTAGCATAATTATGCACACGTCAAGTGTATACCTACAACACAAATAATGCCGAATGTCCAAAATATGTGGAGTACAATGTCCAGCCCTACGACCAACAATGGAATAGTAACCTGGAAGCTGAACTGCTAGTCTCTCAATTTAGCCCTGAGAAAAATAAAGGGAGGGGTGAGATCAAAGGACCTCAGTGGGAGTACCGCGTCATAAGCACAACGTGGGAATAGAGGCAATTACTAAATCAGTTTACAAACCAAGTACGTAACACAATTGAGTCTCATGCTCATATATGCACATAACGAAATCCACAATGCACAATGCACAATGCACAATGCACAATGCACAATGCACAATGCACGATGCGTGATTATCAATACATTATGCAAAGGCTAGTATGCCCAAAACCTACCGGGGCAGACACAAACCACTTCCGAATGATCCCCGCTAAAGGACCACCTGGAAGCCCCTTGATGGTTTTAATTTAACAGTTACATATGTATTCAAACCCCTACCATCAAGGTTGTTCGAAACTGAATGGAGAAATCAAATCATCAGATTCCATCTCAGTTTCGTAGATACATGCATATAGCATTATGAGAACTGATCGTTTATAGAGTGCACTTGAGTAACCATTCATAAAGATATATCCTCCATAACCCTCCAAGGTAAGCAACTGTCCCCTCAGCTGGGATCCCCATATACTTACCTAGCTTGATCAAGCATAGTTCGTCAATTCCAGTAAATTCCTAAGAATTGTTTAGGGAAAACTTGTAATGCATGCTATGTATTTATCCAGTTCCACATCAGGCCAATCTCACATTTTTAACAAGTCTCCCTTGTGTTTCCACACACTCAGTTACAAGCGGCAATTCACTCATGGCAACACAAAGCACATCGCACAACCATCATGCTTAGTTTTGAACAAACATTTAATGTGTTCCAAAGCATGACAAGCATTTATATGAGTCTAACATGATTAATTATCAGAGTACCAGCAATGCCTCTATTCAAATCAAACCATGCAATCCAATTTTAATTAAACAAATCAACTAGTATGCGTATGCAGATGAAACTTAAACTCCCACCTCTTGTCGCGCTGACGACGTACCAGCGACACCTTTGCCTTTCTCAGCTGCCGCAATATCACCTATACACATAAGGCAGTCATAGAACCGTAACCTCTCACAATTACCACTCATCACTCCTCTGCAATTGAACAATTTAATGTCACTGCTCAAACTCATACCACTCCATAAACTCACAACCATTCCCCCTTAATCACAACTCTGACCAGCAACATTCACACCTTACAATAACACCCAAGCAACCAATACACCCAATTCATCAAGAACTTTCGAATTCCACCCTCTGACACTGTTCACCCGAGAATTACACAAAGCTTTTAGGGTGTTTCCAGACACAATCACTCACTAAATTAACTCAGCAACATTACTAGCAACCTAAGGAAACTAACTTAGAAGCATGGAAGAAAGAATTAAACCACTTACCAGTAAACCCTCAATTTTCGTCCAGAATGAAAACAGTTTAGAAATCATTCCTACCCACCAAACTACCAGTGGAAATGTGTTGAAAACACTAGGGAAGTGTTAGGGTATGAACCCCTAATGATTTCTGAGGTAAAACTGAGTTGAAGGTGAATGTTGGTACTCTTGGATGGTGAAGAGAAAAGAAAAACTGGGAAAGGCATTTAGGGCAGATGAAATGAATGGTCTGCTGTGTTTAATGCACAAACGGCAAGACTTAAGTGTAACTAATGGGTTAGCTAGTACATGGGCTGACACAAGTGTAACTAATGGGTTAGCTAGTACATGGGCTGACACAAGTGTAACTAATGGGTTAGCTAGTACATGGGCTGACACAATGGATTTGGGCTGAGACTGAATTGGGTTAAATCCCAAGGTCTCCCAAGTACAGAAATTCTAATTTCACAGCCTGTATCATCCCAAATGTCCCGAATAAAATTTTTGCATGACAATACGAGTGTCTGGAATTTCGGTTAATCAATTGGGCTTATGAATAGTGTTTAGGCTCGATGAACAATATTTGGGCTCGATGAATAGTAATTGACCCAAAAATTCATGGTCACTCAAAACGGGTCATAATCTGTCAAATTCCAATTTCCACTGACTCAATCCTCAATCACGCATTCTAACGTACTCTCGATCACACCTAGACCCCCTAAAGCACTCAAACACGCTAAGGACTCCCTAAGGCTGAGGCACCCAACGAAAAAATTTACGAATCGAATCTGCACTCTATCGTAAGCTACTCTCAGAAGGGTGAGGTCTCACATCCTCCCCTCCTTATAAGAATTTCGTCCTCGAAATTCACTTACCCAAATCGTGGAACAACTGTGGATACTGCTCTTTCATCAGTTGTTCTGGTTCCCAAGTCCGTTCTTCCATCACGTCACTTCGCCACAAGACTGAAACCATCGGCACGGAATGACTTCGCAATTGTTTCACTGCTCTGTCTACTATCGCTACCGGTTGAGTTTGATATGACAAGTCGTTGGCGATCTCTATTGGCGGCGACTCCAACACATGCGACGAATCTGGCACATACTTCCGTAGCATCGACACATGGAACACATTATGAATTCTCTCCAACTCTGACGGTAAATTCAACCGGTAGGCCACCGGCCCAACTCGGGCTGTAATACCGTATGGGCCAATATATCGAGGTGTTAGTTTACCTCGCTGTCGAAATCTGATTACGCCTTTCCATGGTGCTACCTTCAAAAATACTTTATCCCCCACAGCAAACTCCAAGTTCCGTCTACGATTATCAGCATAGTTCTTTTGTCTGTCTTGAGCTGTCTTCAGCCTTTGCCGAATCAATGTCAATTGTTCTACTGCCTGATCGATTAGTTCAGGACTATCAAGTTTCCGTTCACCCACTTCGTCCCAGCACAACGGCGTGCGGAATCGTCTCCCATACAATGCTTCATATGGCGCCATGCCAATGGAAACCTGAAAACTGTTGTTGTAAGCGAATTCTGCTAATGGTAAGCATCGCTCCCACGACGTCTGTCTCTCCAACACACATGCCCGAAGCATGTCCTCCAAGGTCTGTATCATTCTCTCCGATTGTCCATCTGTTTGTGGATGAAAGGCTGTGCTGAAGTTCAACTTTGTATCCAAGGCATTATGAAATTGCTTCCAAAATCTGGAAGTAAAACGCGGATCTCTATCTGACACAATGGATACCGGGACTCCATGTAGCTTCACTAGCTCGTCAAGATATTTCATGGCCAATTTCTCTGGTGTATCCGTCGTTTTAATTGGGAGGAAGTGTGCAGACTTCGTCAGTCTGTCCACTATCACCAATATTGCATCGTGGCCTCGCTGTGACCTCGGCAACCCTGTCACAAAATCCATCGTCACATATTCCCATTTCCATTCCGGAATAGGTAATGATTGTAGTAATCCTGCAGGTCTCTGATGTTCTGACTTGACTTGCTGACACACTAAACACTTTGCCACGAACTCTGTAATGTGTCTCTTCATCCCTGACCACCAATACTGCTCTCGTATGTCTCTGTACATTTTGGTGCTGCCTGGATGAATTGCAAATGTTGAACTGTGTGCTTCCATCAAAATTAACTGTCGCAGCTTCTCATCACGGGGAATACACACTCGACCACGAAATGTCAAGATGTCATCCTCTCGTATACGGTATTCACTGGCCACGCTAGTACCACCGTCATCGCCCTCAACCTACTGTCGTACTCGAACCAATACTGCATCTTCGAGTTGCTTGGTTCGTATTTCATCAAGCAAGGTAGGCTTGACAACAAGCTGTGCAACCAAAGCCCCTGAATCATCACTGTCTAGCCAAACTCTGGATGCTCTCAAACACATCAACATAGGCATGTATTCTGCTCGTACGTAAGCTAAGGACGTTACCGTCTTCTTACTCAATGCGTCCGCTATAACATTCACCTTGCCTGGATGATAGTCGATTACCAGGTCGTAATCATTGAGCAATTCAAGCCATCTCCGCTGTCTCAAATTCAACTCCTTTTGAGTGAGCAGATACTTGAGACTTTTGTGATCAGTAAACATTCTGCACGTCACACCGTACAAGTAGTGTCGCCAGATTTTAAGCGCGAATACCACTGCTGCCGATTCCAGATCGTGAGTCGGATAATTAATCTCATGCGGCCGCAACTATCTCGATGCATACGCCACCACTTTCCCTCTTTGCATCAACACACAGCCCAATCCCATCCTTGATGCATCGCTGGAAACTTTGTTCCTGGAAACTTTGTTCACATTTCTCTGTCCATTCGAAAGGAACTCCTTTGCGTAACGCGTCAATGGTCCAGCCAAAACAGAAAAATTCTCCACAAAGCGTCTGTAATAGCCTGCCAATCCAAGGAAACTGCGAATTTTTGTAACACTTCGTGGGGTTCCCAAGACACAATTGCTTCTATCTTCTTGGGATCGACTAGAATGCTATCGGCTGACACTACATGTCCCAAATATTCAACTTCACGCAACCAGAATTCACACTTAGAAAATTTGGCATATAGTTGCCGAGTTCGAAGTATGTCTAACACAGTCTTCAAATGCAACAAATGCTCCTCTTCTGACTTGGAATAAACCAAGATGTCATCTATGAACACAATGACAAATTGATCTATGTACTCCTGGAACACTCTGTTCATAAGGTCCATGAACATAGCTGGAGCGTTAGTCACACCAAACGGCATCACCAAAAATTCATAATGGCCGTAGCGTGAGCGAAAAGCTGTCTTCGTAACGTCAGCTTCGCGAACCCTCAGCTGATGGTAACCAGATCGCAAATCGATCTTTGAAAACACTGATGCTCCTTGCAGCTGGTCGAACAAATCATCAATCCGCGGCAATGGATATCGATTCTTCACTGTGACCCGATTTAGCTGTCTATAGTCGATGCACAAGCGAAGTGTGCCGTCCTTCTTCTTCACGAATAATACTGGTGCACCCCATGGAGAGACACTGGGTCTGATAAACCCTATGTTCATCAAATCTTCCAACTGCGTCTTTAATTCCTTTAACTATGCTGGTGCCATCCGGTACGGGGCAATGGAGATAGGAGAGGTACCCGACAATAGTTCAATCTCAAACTCGATCTCCCTCTCCAGTGGTAAACCTGTTACTTCTTTAGGAAATACATCGGGATAGTCTTTCACCACGGGCACACTACTCAATTCCGGGAATTTGGCTGTTACATCACGAACATGTGCCAAGAATGCTACACAACCCTTGTTGATCATTTGTCCTGCACTCATCCACGAGATCACACAAGATGGAACTACTCTCCGATCACCCACAAAACAGAATTCTGTACCATCGGGCAAACTGAACCATACTTTCTTCGTGAAACAATCCACTCGTGCTCTGTACTTGGCCAAACAATCCATACCCAAAATGACGTCCACTTCTCTGATATCCAATGGAACCAAGTCTACTTCAACCTCTGCAGTACCCATCTGCAAAATACAATTCAGATACACATTGCTACAACCCCGTTGTTCACCTAATGGAGTCAAAACCGCTATGGGTGGTTCTAAGGGTGACAACTTCCTATCTGCACTCCTAATTACTCTAGGACTGACAAAAGATCTATTCGCTCCAGGGTCTATCAATACTCTAGCAGGAATGGAAAAAACTGTAAGACCCCGAATTTTGAGTCCTAGAAGTCCAGAAGCCAGTGCAGGTGAAAAGACGATTTTGCCCCTGAAGAGAAGGATGTGTGATAGCCGAAATTGGTAAGATTGTTCAGTAAATTAATTTGCTTCTAATTCCTTTTGATTTAGGTCCTTGTAGATGGGTAATAGCTTTAGGAACCATCCTTTAAGGTAGATAGTTGCCTTAAAGATTAAGTCCTTAAAAATAGGGAAGGTAATTTAAGAGTTTTGGTTATTTAGTGAATTATATTGGATTGATGGATTGATTAAAAGTAGTAGACATAATTCTACACTCATTGAATATAAATACGAAGCCAACCCCACAAAATTTGTCCCCTAAAACCTTACAAAATTCGTATAGGTTTAAAACCCTATACCTCCCTTTAGCCGTCAGAACTTACTGAAACTTTAAACCAAGCATAACTCTCTCATTCTTCATTGGATCTCTGCGAATAATAGATTGTTGGAAAGCTCTCTTCATCCTCTTTCCAACCATCTTTTGTTTTCCGTCAGAAGGTTAGTATTTGTAACGACCCCAATTCCTAACTATTCTTAATTGCTCCGATTAAGGTCATTACCGCCGTGAAACTCAATAAGCCTCAATTACACCTAAGACCTATTAGAATTCCACAAGGCTACTCATAAGATACCAATTTTAAGCTTGTTTATTTTGTTGCTTATCAATCAATTGGAGCATGATATTGGACACATGTTCTGGTAACATACGGAGTAAATAAAACATCAGCGGAAGTCTTAAATTAAACCATTGGGTTCATAACACACAAGTCCCATAGGGATCCAAATAAACAACAAGAAATCTTCCAACAAGTTTCGGAAATAGCAAGCAAAAGAAGAGTGCGTAAAATAAACCAGAAAGTTGCCCAATCATATGTTATATGCGCAAGTAACAAGTTTTAAAATGTGATGCGATATCGCCCCGCCGTGCAGCCTTGATCTCACACACTGGTACCACGAACAGAGGATGTTCTTAAGCCTGAAAAATGGTAAAAACAACGGTTTGAGATTACAAGAATCTCAGTAGGGTCACAGCATCATAAGATCTACAAAATCCCTAAACACAAGTCTCCCAATTCACATAAGAGCATTCCTAAACAACTAAAGGGGTCACGCAATTCAACAATAAACCAAAAGAGGTTAAGGCCGAGATTATGGTTGAGGGAGGACCACACTTCCGAAAGTTCAGAAGTACACAGGCAGGTGAAATACAACAAAATCGCTCTCAATGAAAAAGAAAGGCCATCCCCTTCCACCTGTGTTGTCCAAGACTTACTGCACAAAGGGTAGATGGTTAACACACAAACTAATCAGTAAGCCTTTCACCTTATCCTCGCAAGGACAAGTCGACTAGCCCATGGACAAGTCTTCCCTTAGCCGCAACTAGGGCATCCCCAAATCACGCAAGATAAGGGCTTCCTGTCCCGCAAGACAGGGATCCGGCCCCGCAAGGACAGATATCCAGCGTGCACTTGCTGGTTCAATCACCCATACACCTCCCATAAATCGATAAGAACCTCTCCTCTCCCTAGGAGCATCAGTTCTTACCCTGCGTGGCCACCGGAACAGGATCCTGACACACAAACACGTACAAGCACACACAGGCAAGTACAAAGCATAATACCATAACAGGGTATTCTCAATCTCGTCAGGAAATAATCAACACATCCAATTCATATAACAATAGCATCCCAGGCACTCAATTCCTAACTCAGGGGTTCGATATAGCCTAGGAGATTCATATCTCATTCCGGATTTCATAATCACACCCTACAATCCAATCACAAATAATACAACAAGGGCAGGTAACAAAAACATCAGATAAGAGCAGGGGTTTCTGGAGAAACCGATGAGGCGTAGATCCTACCTCTCTTGTCTCTGAACAATAAGCTAATCCTTTGCCTTTATTAAGTAAATCCGAACCACCTATAATATCACCAGGCAAAGACAAGAACAAACTAAGCATGCATATTCAATAATCAATTGAATACCGTATTTCCTTACCAATACTACTCACCAAACCTATCAGAAAACCAGTGATCAGAAGTCGCAGGTGTCTCCCCCTTGGATGTGTGATGTGATATCCAGGAACTTATCAAGATTCAACCTGAATTTACCATTCCAATTAACTATGCAAAACCTATTGCTAAAAGTAGGGCATAAGACGATTTCGTCTCAACCTAAAACAACGAAGTATTTACATCCAAGATGCGATTTATATATGGTTGAAAAGAAGATGAAAAGATCTTTCCAACGAGATATTATTTGCAAGATTCCAACAAACGAGTAGAAAGTTATGCTATTTTGAAGTTCAAGAAGATTTGGCGAAAACCTAATTCGGTCGCCGATTTTCAAAGTAACATTAGACAAAGAAATACTAACCTCCTAATGACAAACAAAAGATTGTTGGAAAGAGGATGAAGAGAGCTTTCCAACAAGCTATTACTCGCAGAGATCCAACGAACGATGAGTGAGTTATACTGGTTTGACGTTTCTGCAAATTCTGACGGCTAAGGGGAGGTATAGGGTTTTAAGCCTATACGAAATTTGTAGGTTTTCTATGAATAATTCCTTGTGAGGTTGGCTTCCTATTTATAATGAGAGGGTATAGAATTATGATTACTACTTTAATCACTTTATCTAAATAGGATAATTTACTAGATAACTAAACTCTAAACTCTTTAATTATCTTCCCCTATTTTTAGGGACTTTAATCTCTAAGGCAACTTTCTATTTATAAGGATAATTTCCAAGGCAATTCTCAGCCAATAAGGACTTAGATCTAAAGGAATTTAAAACAAAATGAACTACTAAACAATCTTACCAATTTCGGCCATCACACATCCTTTCCTTCATGGGCAAAATCGTCTTTTCACCTGCAATGGCTTCTGGACTTCTAGGACTCAAAATTCGGGGTCTTACATCCTCCCCTCCTTATAAGAATTTCGTCCTCGAAATTTTCAACATAAGTATCTAATCAAACAAGTAAGGAAACTTTGCATGCATAGACTCCTCAGTCTCCCAAGACTGCTCCTCAATTTGGCCATTACGCCAAACAACTCGTACCATAGGCACGCTTCGACTGCGAAGCTGTCGAACTGACCGATCTAGTATGGCAACTGGCTGTACGGGATAGGATAGGTCTTCAGCAACTTCAACTTTGCGGCCTGGTTCCATTTTTACTCCCCAACCCCGGTAAAGGATAACTTTGTTAGGCTCTTGGGAGATTAAAACTCCGCCTGTTTCTTCCTGTAGCTTGACAACCAACTCCTGGACTGAGGTCCCTTTAGCTCGGCCTTTAACATTCACTATAGTGAAAGGTTGCTTCTCAAAGTGACCCTTGATTGTTTTTGCAAGCCCATTGACAATATTGCTTCGTCCTACGGCAAACACTGGGCGCTTCTTCATTTCAAGGGCTTGCCTTCTTAGCAGAAGTCTGTCTTTGTTGGTGAGATGAATCACCTTTGACGGTATCTTTTTCCCTGCTTCTACTGCAGAAGAAAGCAATTCTCCCTGATCATCTTTTTTCTGATTGGACCGCAGACAGCTTTTCCTCGCCCACAGGAACACGATGCATAGCATTAGAGAAGATACTTTTGAACGTATCAGTTGCTTTTCATGGGTTCCGTCTTCCACCACTTGAGAGTAGGATTCACTTCCATCAGTCTCATTCCCTATTAGCATTAAAGACCGATCACTTTGATTTCCTGTTGGAGCTGGTTTCTCTATGGATGCATGCTCATCATTGTTAAGAACGTTGAAGTTTGACTCAACTCCATGTTCATTTCCAGCCTGTTTTAACTCATTAAATGAGTGAGAATGGTATGCCTCTTTGTGTTTTTCCTTCTGCCGGCTCAAGTCGTCTATGTTTGTTCCAAGCTTCATTACATAAAGTTTCAGAGACTCTCTACGTTGTTCTTCTAAAGACTGCTCCACTAACTCGTTCAAATGCCAACTGAGCTTTCTCGAAGTGGCCTAATTTGTAGTGGCAGTGTCCTGTGCCAAGTCTTACTGCTCCAGGGCAATATACTTGCAAAGCTCTCTTATATAGTGCCAACGATTCGTTGTAATGGCCACGATTGTACTCGACGCATGCCTTTAGCAAGTAAAAGCTGACCTTTACCAACCCAGGTAGAAGGCTCGTGCATATCTATCCTTAACGCCTTGTTTGTAGTGTTTCGTAGCCTGTATAAAATACTCTTCTTTCTTTCTTTCCTTTTTTTTTTTTTTTTTTTTTCTCTTTGTCTGGTCTAAATTTTATAGTAAGCCCTCAGAACATGCAGAATCGCAATCCTCTCATATAGAACATCCACGTAATATTCATCAATAACGACTGGCTCCTTCCTCTAATTTCCTGCGAGCTTCATCCTCCTTTTGCCTTGCTTGCAAACGACAAGCTTCTTCTTCCTCCATTGCCTTTACCTCTTTTTCTCTATCAGCAGCCAACGATGCAAGATACTCTGTTCACAGATATGCATTCATTCCAAAAATTCTTCCTTGAGTAGTCCCCCCCTTGAGTGTATGCAAATTCTCTTCCCATTTTGCCAGTTGCATCACAGTGTTAGAGGACTCGGGATTTGCATCAAGTTCGCTCCTAATCTTCTCTCGCAAAGCTTCCACATCTTGCAGATTTAGTTTTTTTTTTTTTTAAAAAAATATCAGATACCACCGGTGCTCATACTTTCTTCTGTCGTGCCTACAGGTGTTTACATGGAAAAAGACCTGGTCATTCAACGTGGATCCAACCCGATCTATTGCTGAAAACACGCTCTAGTTACGTTCAGCACTGGAGCTGCTACAATAGCATCTGTCTTGCAAACCTCTGCAGCTCAGGAACATGACTGCAGTAGAACTCCCACCATACGTCTCATCGAATTCAAATGCTCCCATCTCCCTTGTTGTTCTGGTCAACTGCAGCGAAATAGTGTGGAAAATAGGCTGCATGGGGCAGGTCAGGCATCGTGGAGGTGGAAAGCTTGGAGGAGAAAGGAGGAGAGATCCGAGATGGTCCAGATTGGATTCAGTCACGGACCTGATAAGTATGCATGCAATGTGTTTCCTTGCATGCATGCATAGTAAGGCTTGTGCTTCACTTGTTGGCTTCTAAAGATGCGTAAAACGTAAGAGCATTGCACAGTGAGCATGCATTACGCATGCATGAAGATAGTTGGCTTTCCTTGCAAGTCGAATGAAGGCACTAAAAGTATCAGCTCTGCAAGCCCTTGCTACATCACGAGCAAAGAATACTTCTGACGAGTATTCACCATTACTTTGCTGAATGGATTCATCATCATCTGTTTCTATTAATTGTGGAGATATTGTATTTTCCTCATGATGAATATCCACAGGAAGTGCGCTACGATCAAATCCTGATCCGCCAATGAGTTCTCCAGTTATGCCTTCTATCAGAATTCACGTCATTCGTTGAAGATGACTCTACTTTGCAGTACGGTCCATAGAATCTCTGAATCAAGAAGTGGGTTCCTTGGCTGCTGCTGTTGGAGCACCATTTATGGTCTAGAGTTTGGAACATGTTAAGTGCAGCTTTAAGTTTGGTCTTGTTCTTGGATAGTATGTTTGTGGTCTTCAACAATGTCCAGCTTATCTTGTCAGACCTTTTATATTCCTTTTGAACAAAGGATGAATTCTCACGGTAAACGTCACTGATAGGAAGTGACTGAGTTTGCGGTTGGTTATGGACATCAGCAACATCGCTTTTCAAATTCCTGTCATTCTCATCATGATAACCTGCATGAGGCAATATTAATGACTTGTCTTCTTCAGTATGATCTATCGGCGACCTGGGCCGACTCCATGTAGAGGAAGTTTGAGCTGGCATTCGTGGGAATGTTTGAGAGTAATTCCTTGCATGGTCCTTGTATGCATCGAGTGAAGGAGACAGCCTGAATGTGTACCCATCACCTTCCTTGTATATGCCATTCATTGCACGTGCAAGGTTGTATGTACGCTCCAGAGAGGCATGGGAATGGTAGTTGGCTTGAGGCACTCCTCATTGATATCTGTAAGGACCCAAACCCGGAAAGCGGGCCCTTACCGCCGTGAAGCCCGGAGAAGCCCGACACGTGGACCAATCCGAACTCCACAAGGCTATTTTGACTTTTCAAACGTAAATCCCCAAAAATAAGATTTAAAATATTTACAAATTAGCGCACGACAAATAAGTACTAAAATATGGCACAATAAAATAACGGAGAACATTGAAAACAGCGGAAGTCTTTTATAACAACAACAATACAAACAAGTGAAACCATAACACACAAGCCCCAAGTATCTGAAAACAAAATCACAAGTCCAAACAATAAATATTCAACAATGTGCCAATAAAACCATACATGTGCAGATGCAATAGTCATAGCGAGTAGTCCCGACGCTCACACTGAAAATAGCTACTGATCACGATCTAGTCCTGGGAGGGAAAAACAA
The DNA here is from genome assembly GCA_019739055.1 of Passiflora organensis. NCBI lineage: Eukaryota > Viridiplantae > Streptophyta > Magnoliopsida > Malpighiales > Passifloraceae > Passiflora > Passiflora organensis. Next base: position 144,733 of record JAEPBF010000320.1, read on the forward strand.
ACACGAAGGGGGTGAGATTTTCGAGAATCTCAGTAGGGGATAACAAAGCGGACTTATTAAAAGAGAGGATCAATAAGGACCTTATCAAGGGGAGAAACAACAAGGAACTTATGAAGAAGGAGAAACTACAAGGAACTTATCAAGGGGGAGAACCAACAAGGAACTTATCAAGGGGAGAAACAACAAGGAAAACTTATTAATTCATTATTAAACTTATGAATTCTAAAAACTATAACTTTACTGTTTAGTTTATAAAATATTTACTTACTGAACCCAACATATACTTTCTGTTTACTTTACAAAATATTTACTTATTAGCCTCGAAAATGTACTTTCGCTTTCAACAAAGAACTGAACAAGGATCAAGACGAAAACATGGGCGGACCACAAATCACTTCCTGAGTAACCCCCGCTAAAGGGAAACTGGAAGCCCACTGGCAGTGTAAATTTATATTTTTAGCAAATACTGAATACGTAACCCATACCGCCAGTGTTGTCCGAGACTAGGCAGAGAAAACATAACACACATCGTACCTGTCTCAATACGAACCAACCTGCGAAGACGTGGCAGGTAAACGTAAACATCACCCATACGACTCCCGAACAGATGAGTGTCTCTCCGCTTACTCTCGGAGACCGAGCACTCACCACGTTTGGCCAAACGTACGTAAGTAACATGTAACGTAAAAATTTACATACTTTACAGAACAAAATCTGGTTTAACTTTCAATAAAACTGAAATACCATACTTTACAATTAAAACTCAACAGTACGATGTATTATCATATACCATTACGGAAACCTTTGATTATAATCTTTTTCTTACTTTACGAGCAATGATACGGAATCAGCCCAATTTACACAACAAATCAATCAAATGGACTTTGATTGATCACATGAATTTTGGAGATACATTATGATACTTTACAAGAACATACAGAAAAGGTCAACGTAACTTGGACAATAAATCCATCGGATGGTCTCCGATGGATTACACAACGATTCAATTTAAAACCAAGGTACGGATTTAAAAATCAAGAAATACTTATGATGAAAAACATACAGTAAGGACCCTACATTATGATACTTTATAGCTACCTACGGAAGAGAATAATGAAATTTGAACAATTGACCAATCGGATGGGCTCCGATGGACTATATAACGAATCAATCAAAACCAAGGTAAAACGGATTTTACAACAAGGAAATACTAATGATGAACCACATACGGTAAAGACCCTACCTTACGGGCCGAAGAAGAGGAAACGATACTCTTGCCTTTGTCCTCAACACACTCCCTTCCTAAGAACACAATATTCAGGTTAGGCTTAGACAACTGGTATTAAACCTACATAATAAACTTTGTATGACTATAACTCAGAAACGACACATCAAATGGAAAAACCGATCACGCTATTGCGATCAGAATGTTGAAATTACCTAACGGGGAGGTTTTCACTTTTTGGTCAAAGTCAACGGTCAACGGTGAACAGTGTCACCGGTCAACGGTCGCCGGCGATGGCCGGAAAACTCATACTTCATCCAAAACCGAAAATTTTTACATCAACACGAAGCTACAAACATCAGGAATACAAATCCAAAAACCAAATTTGAAGACTCACCTCCAATCGGCCAGGATCTACGATTTTCCGGTGCGAAAATCGGAACTTCTGGCCTCCGATCTGCGCGCGTCCGTGGTCCGATGAAGATGAAACCAACGGCCGGTTACTCGCGATGACGAGACGAACGCAACGGTATAAACGGTTCGACGATCGAACGGTTGATTTTGATACTGAAGGTATTTGAAGATAGTGAAGAAAAGGAAAAAAAAAAAAAAGAAAAATGGAGAGAGGAGGGGGAATACTGGCCACAGATCTCACAACCTACCCCCCTTACAAAAATTTCGTCCCCGAAATTTACGTACCATACTACTGAAACAGATAGGGATAACGCTCTCGCATAGACTCCTCGGTCTCCCATGAGAGCTCCTCAGAACTACCACTACGCCAAGAAACTCGAACCATAGGGACCAAACGACTGCGAAGCTGCCTAATCGACTCGTCAACGATAGCCACTGGTTGAGCAGGAAATGACAAGTTACTAGCAACCTCTACTGGCGGTGCATCTAACACGTGTGATGGATCTCGAATGTACTTCCGTAACATAGAAACATGGAAGACATTATGGATCCTCTCCAAGGACGGTGGCAAAGCAAGACGGTATGCCACTGGCCCAATGCGCTCGGTGATCTCATACGGTCCAATAAAATTCGGCGCTAACTTGCCTCGCTGTTGAAACCGAAGTACTCCTTTCCACGGTGCAACCTTCAGGAATATTTTGTCACCAACCTGAAACTCAAGGTCACGACGTCGGTTGTTTGCATAACTCCGCTGTCTGTCCTGAACTGTTTGCAAACGCTGTCTGATCAAAATCAACTGCTCTGTCACCTGATCTATTAACTCGGGACTGTCTAGACGTCTCTCACCTACCTCATCCCAACATATCGGTGTCCAACAACGTCTACCATACAGCGCCTCGTACGGTGCCATCCCGATACTGACCTGGAAACTGTTGTTGTAGGCGAATTCTGCCAACGGAAGACATCTATCCCACATAGTATGTCTATCGAGCGCGCACGCTCGTAACATATCCTCCAATGTCTGTATTGTCCTCTCGGACTGACCATCTGTCTGGGGATGGAAAGCCGTACTGAAGTTCAACCGAGAACCTAAAGCACGATGTAGTTTCTCCCAAAATCGGGAAGTGAACCTCGGATCTCGATCGGATACTATGGACACTGGCACTCCGTGCAATCTCACAATCTCGTCCATATACCGGGAAGCTAACTTCTCCGGAGTATCGGAGACTCGTACAGGGAGAAAATGGGCAGACTTGGTCAATCTGTCCACAATTACCCACACTGCATCAAAACCTCGTTGAGTCCTCGGTAGACCCACGACGAAGTCCATCGTGATATGCTCTCACTTCCACTCTGGAATGGGAAGCGACTGCAACATACCTGCGGGTTTCTGGTGCTCGGCCTTGACTTGTTGGCATACGAGGCAACGGGCAACAAACTCCGCAATGTGTCTCTTCATCCCCGACCACCAGTAATGTTCCCTTAAATCTCGATACATCTTGGTACTACCGGGATGAATCGAGAACGTAGAACTGTGCGCCTCAGTCAAAATCAACTGGCGTAGTTCCTCT
>JAEPBF010000316.1:0-43872 GCA_019739055.1 Passiflora organensis
TGGAACACAATTAGCTTATTCAATTCACATATCATATGCAATTCGGGCACTCAAAACCTAACTCATGGGTTCGGTATAGCCTATAAAATTCATATCTCAATTCGCAATTCTTGCACATATCCTACAATCAATTCGCATACAATGATAACAAGGACATGCATTGAAAACAACAAACAAACAACAGGGATCTCTAGAGAAACTGATGAGGCATAGATCTTGCCTCTCTTATCTCTAAACAAGAAGCTATTCCTTTGCCTTTATTTAATAATTTCGAACCACCTATAGTATCACAAGGCAAAGAAAAAACCAAACTAAGCATGCATACTCAATAACCAATTGAATACCCTATTTCCTTACCAATTCCACTCACCGAACCTATCAGAAACAAGTAGTCAAATGCCGTAGGTTCCTCCCCTTTTGATGTGTGATGTGATAGCCAAGAACTTAACAAGATTCAACCTGAATTACCATCCAATTTAACTATATATATTTCGGCACTAGGCATAGGATACAAGATAGTTTGTGATTTCATGTTAGCAAGGTGTAAAGGTTGCGATTTCATACTAACAAAGAGGGATTAAGTGTTTATAACTTATACAATCAAAAGAAACAAGATCGGAATCCAATAGGTTCATCAATTGATCAAGATAGGCAATAATAGGGCAAGGATAGGACATACTGATTTCATGTATAGAAAAGATTCAAAGGATGAATTCATGATTTTATAATATGAATAGATGCCAAACAATCATACGAACAAGAGAAACAACAACAGAAATCAATTGAAGACATAATCACACAATCTTGAACCTTAATCCTGTCAAAATTCAACTTATCTTACAATAAAGAAAAAGTAACCTTCTGAAAAAATCCCATATATTTATGGAAAGAGGATGAAGAGAGTTTTCCAACAAGCTATTATTCGCAAGAATCCGACAAAGGATGAGAGAGTTATGCTTGTTTGAAGTTTCAGCAGATTTCAACAGAAATTGGGAGGTGTAGGGTTGTATAAAATTTTTGTTTGGCTGACTTCCTATTTATAAAAGGTAATTATGGGATTAAAATTCCTACTTTAAAGGCTTAATTAAAGTAAGATAACTATCAGAATTAAATTCTGTAATTATCTCCCTTAAACTTAAGGTTTTTATTTCCTAATGTAATTATCAACCAATCAAGAATCAATTTATAGGGAATTAATACCAGAAATAATCACTAGACATCCCTTACAATTTTCGGCCACCACACATCTTTTTCTTCAGGAGAAAAATAGTCTTTTTCACCTGCACTAGCATCTGGACTTCTAAGACTCAAAATTCAGGGTCTCACATCCTTCTCAACATTGAAATGTGAAACACGCTGTGAATTCTTTCCATATTTAGAGGTAAGGCAAGTCGGTATGCAACAGGGCCGATCCTCTCGACGATGTCATACGGACTAATGGAACAAGGTGCTAGCTTACCTTGATGCTGAAAGCGAAGAACTCCTTTCCGTGGGGCGACCTTCAGAAGCATTTGGTCACCTACCGCAAATTTCATCTCCCTTCATTGATTATTGATGTAATTTTTCTGTCAATTCTGGGCCTTTTTTAGCCATTGTTGAATCAAGTTCAACTGCTCTATTGCTTGATCAATCAATTTCATATTGTCTAGGTGTCTCTCGTCTACTTTATTCATGCAAATGGGAGTTCTGCAACGTCTCCCATATAATGCTTCGTAAGGTTCCATACCAATGCTTACATGGAAACTATTGTTGTAAGCAAATTCTGCCAATGGCAAGCATCGATCCCAACTGGTTTGCTAGTCCAACACACTCGCATGTAACATATTTTTTGAATGTCTGAATCGTCCTTTCTGATTGGCCATCTGTCTGGGGATGAAATGCTGTACTGAAATTCAATCTCGAACCCAGCGCTTTCTGGAATTTCTCCCAAAATCGTGAGGTGAAACAGAGGTCACGATCTGAAACAATGGAAACTGGCATTCCATGCAATCGAACAATCTCGTCCAAGTAACGAACAACCAACTTCTCAGGTGTATTCGTCACACGTATAGGAAGGAAGTGTGCATATTTCGTCAATCAATCCACAATCACCCAAATGGCATTCTATCCTCGCTGCGATTTAGGCAAGCCAGTCACAAAATCCACTGTGACATGCTCCCACTTCCATTCTGGAATCCGGAGTGTTTGAAGTCGACCAACGGGTCGTTGATGTTCGATTATTACTTGTTGACATATGAGGCATCAGGCAACGAAGTCAGCAATGTGGCGTTTCATGTTTGGCCACCAATACTGCTCCTTTAAATCTTGGTACATCTTAGTGCTTTCGGGATGGATAGCAAACTTCGAACTATGCACCTTCGATAGAATAAGGTTATGAATATCAACATCTTGTGGAATACATACCCGGTTTCTGAAGACAGCACTTCGTTATCTCGTATTCACGAACTATGGCATCAACACCATCAGAAAGTTTCTTCCGAATTTCAATCAGTTTTGGATCCTCTAAGTGCTGATTCCAGATTTAAATCAGTAGGCGTGACTTTGATTTGTGCCAATAACGATCCAGAAAAATCAGTGCCAAGATGCACACGATTACCTTTCAAATCCATCAACATAGGCATGTAATGGGTGCGCATATAAGCCAAAACTGTTGGGGAAGGAGGATGAAACTTTCGGCTCAAGGCATCAGCAACAATATTTGCCTATCCAAGTCCAGATTTCATCGCATCGCTGTAAACCACATACTCCTTTCCGCAAATAGGTAAGGTAAGGATAGGTGCGAAAACTAACTTGTTTTTCAGTTCTTCAAAACTTCGCTGGCATTTCTCGTTCCACACGAACGGCTCACCCTTGTGCATCAGTTTTGTCAATGGTGCTGCAAGCGATGGAAAATTCTCTACAAAGTGACGGTAGTATCTTGCTAAGCCAAGGACTTCTAGGAATTCTCTACAAAATTCTCATGGGAAAAATGGTTATTTTACCTGTAATGGCTTCTGGACTTCTAGGACTCATAATTCGGGGTCTCATATCTTCCCCTCCTTATAAGAATTTCATCCTCGAAATTTCAGCAGAAGCACCTAAACAAATATGTAAGGAAATTTTGCATGCATAGATTCCTCAGTCTCCCAAGACTGTTCCTTGATTTGGCCATTACGCCAAACAACTTGTACCATAGACAGGCTTCGACTATGAAGCTAACAAACTGACCGATCTAGTATGGCAACTAGCTATACGGGATAGGATAGGTCTTCAGCAACTTCGACTGGTGGTTCTTCAAGCACATGAGCAGGGTCTCGCACATATCGTCCAAGTAACGTACAATCAATTTCTCAGGTGTGTCTATCACACGTATAGGAAGGAAGTGTGCAGATTTTATCAATCGATCCACGATCACCCAAATGGCATCATATCCTTGCTGAGATCTAGGCAAACCAGGCACAAAATCCATCGTGACATGCTCTTATTTCCATTCTGGAATCAGAAGTGACTGAAGTAGACTAGCGGGTCTTTGATACGAGATCTTTACTTGGTTGACATACGGGCATCGGGTAATGAACTCAACGATGTGGAGCTTAATGTTCGGCCACCAATACTGCTCCTTCAAGTCTCGGTACATCTTTGTGCTACCAGGATGGATAGTGAAATTCGAACTATGTGTTTCAGACTATTTAGATTACGAATATCAACATCTTGTGGTATATATACCCTGTTTCTGAAGACAAGAACTCCACCATCTCGCACTCTTAAATCGCAAGCTATGATTAACACCATCAGATAATTGCTTTTGAATTTCAGCCAATTTTTTATTTTCTAATTGCTGATTCTGGATTTCTTCAGTCAAGGTAGGTGTGACTTCGATTCGCGTCAACAATGAACCAAAATAATCAGTGCCAAGATGCACACGTGTAGTTTTCAAATCCAGCAACATTGACATGTATTGGGTGTGAATATAAGCCAAAACTATTGGGGAAGGAGGATGAAACTTTTGGTTTAAGGCATCAGCGACAACATTCGTGTTTCTAGGATGATATTCGAGGATCATATCATAATCTTTAATCAGCTCCACTCATCTTCGTTGTCTCATGTTTAATTCCTTTTGCGTAAGAAGATAATTCAGGTTTTTGTTGTTGGTGAAGGTTCTGCATGTTTCACCATACAAATAGTAGCGCCATATTTTCAACGCAAACACCATGACTGCAAGCTCCGAATCATACGTAGGATAATTGCTTTCATGCGGTCGCAACTGTTGGGAAGCATAGGCAACGACTTTCCCCTCTTGCATTAATACGCATCCAAGTCTAGATTTTGACGCATCGCTATGCACCACGTACTCTTTCCCACAGACTGGTAAGGTGAGGATTAGTGCGGAAACCAATCGACTTTTTCAATTCTTCAAAACTTCGTTGGCATTTCTTGTTGCACACGAACGGCTCCCCTTTGTGTGTCAATTTTGTCAATGGTCCCGCAAGCGATGAAAAATTTTCCTTGAAATGACGGTAGTATCCAACTAAACCAATGAAACTACAAACTTTGAATACAATTCTTAGGGTTCCCAAGCAACTACGGCTTCAATTTTCTTCGGATCAACTAATACACCTTGGGTGGAAACAATATGGCCAAGGAAACCAACTTCATGTAACCAGAATTCACATTTGGAGTATTTCACAAATAATTATTGATCCCTCAAAATATTCAGCACAATCCACAAGTGCTCAGCATGTTCCTCTTCCGATTATGAGTAAATCAGAATGTCGTCGATGAAGACTACCACAATTTTGTCCAGAAACTCTCGGAATACTCGATTAATCATGTCTATGAACACGGCTGGTGTATTGGTCAAATTAAATGGCAAAACCAGAAATTCGTAGTGGCCGTATCGCGATCTGAACATGGTCTTTGGAATATCAGCATTATGAACTTGCAATTGATAGTATCCAGATCTGAGATCAATTATGGAGGACATGGTTGCACTTTGGAGCTGGTCAAACAAGTCATCAATGCGTGGCAAAGGATACTTGTTCTTTATGGTCACACGATTCACTGCCGATAGTCGATGCACAATCGCAGCAAACCATCTTTCTTCTTCACGAATAAGACAGGTGCTCCCCAAGGTGACACACTGGGATAGATGAAATCATGATCCAGAAAATCTTCCAATTGCTTTTTTAGTTCCTTCATTTCTGCAGGAGCCATTCGATACAAAGGAATGGAAATCAGATTTGTAGCTGGCAAAGCTCAATCCTGAATTCCACTTCCTTTGCTGGTGGCAAACCGGCTATGTCTTCTGGAAATACAACTAGAAATTCAAGTACCACTGGAACAGAATCCAGATCCGAGGATTCTTTAGAAACGTTATGCACATGCACGAGATACGTTATACATCCTTTGCTATCAATCGCTTCGCATCAAGCCAGAAAATCATGCAAGTTGGAACAACTCGCCTATCACCTTCAAAGCAGTACTCGACACCATCAAAAAAAATGAACCACACATGCTTGGTGAAAAACTCCATACGGGCTTGATATTTTGCCAAACAGTCCACACCTAAGATCACATCCAACTCTCGAATGTCCAATGGAATCAGATCTACCTTAAGTACTTTCGGACCCATATGTACAGCACAACCGATGTCGACTAGATCACAAATCAGTTACTCTCCCAAAGGAGCCAGAACCTCAATAGGAGGAGACAAAGAAGATAGAGGTCGATTCGTGCTAAGTGCTATCCTTGGACATACAAATGACCTATTTGCTCCGGGATCTACCAATACTTTAGCATTTTGAGAAAAGACTGAAATAATACCTTTCACCACATCAGGGCTAGCTTTGGAATCAATCAGGGAGAATAACCTCATTGGTCTTGGTTACGCTTCACTTATGGATCCATTTGGTGGTCCTCCTCGTGTGCATGCTGGTGGTTTGGTGGGATTGGCATACCCGTGGATTCGGACCTGTGTTAGGTGTGCCTGTGATACGTTTTGGTTTTAAACATTCCCTCTTCTTATGCCCCATCTCGCCATAGTTGTAACAACGACGTTGTTGAGAATTCCACATAGATCCATTGAAATTCAGACCAGAAAAGTTCTTCTTGTTGTTACCTCATTACCATTGCTTTGCGGAAGATAGGACCTCAAAGGATAGGGTCCCGTATACCAAATGAACTTTGAATCTCATCTGAAGGATCCACCATTAGCTGCTACGTACGGCTTTCTGGTTTGCATGATCTTCTCTGCTTCTGTCACGGCAACGATTAGTTCTTGCAAATTCTGTGCTGGTGTCGTACCAGAGCGATCCTCCTCTGGTGCAAATCTGGACAACTCCCTTAATGCCTTCTCGTATTCCAGCACCGAATGAGTGCCCTCTTCAAGCTTATAGAAAACTTATCGCTGCTCGTTTTGTGGAACCTCGTATAGAACCTCTCGTCGAACTCATACTGAAATTCCTCCCAAGTAGGCAAACGATGGCCGAATCGCAAGCTCAGAACTGTCCACCATGCAAGGGCCTCTCCCTCAAGTAGGAAAGTAACAATGGCAACCTTTTCATCATCAGTGATACGCAAAAACAATGACAATAGGTACAAAGTGTCGATCCATTCATGAGCCATAGCTACACCAGCTGAACCGCTGAAATCTTTACATCCCAGCTGATGTGCTTCCATCAGCAACTTTATAATAATGACTGGGAGTCTCTCGGCTTCTTTAAGGATGTGCCAGCTGTATATGTTCAAGTGGAGGAATTGGTTCTTCCCCGGGCACGAGTGCAGGAGCATTCTGAAATTGGACCTCCATATGCTACTGGTTTGCATCGATCCCTTGCAACACATTTAGAATTTGTGCCATCACAATATTGATGGCTGGTGCCTCAGGTCGGTTTTCGGCCTCAGCTTGCCCTCCCTGCTCAATTGGTGCAGTTAGCTATTCTTGCTCAACAAGTTACTATTCGGCCTGAACCATATACCTACCCTATCGATCCCTTGTAGCATTCAACCTTGCCATACTATACAAGCATACAATGTCACTCAACACAAAACCCAAATATGAAACTATAAAAAAAAGTGGTACGTGGTGGAGAGGCGCGCACTGGATGATACGCATATGCTGGAAAATGAAATTCACATGTACACAAGTACTTATAAGTTTCGGAAATCACATGCATACATGCAAATGCACATTTAATCATATTAACACACAAACACACAGAAACAATCACCAAATCATTTGGCAATCATGGATTCACACAAATCATATTCTGCAATCATGCAAAACCACATCCCATGCATTGACACATATTTATGCAAATCACACTTGGCAGCACACATCAATAAGCAGCAAATACATTCGGCAACATAGAAATCACATAGGGACAATCAGAAGCATATTAGGCAATGACAAAGAAACACAGCAAAGCACCCGTCAAAACTTAGCAAAACACATCAAATCATACAATATATAAAAGCACACATAAATACACAGCAGATCAAATAATCCAACACATTATTCAAATAATTCAAATCAGGTTTTTAGCATCAAATTATTTTCGGTATTAGGCCCTAAGTGAGTGGGTGTGTTTGCTTGTACCTACATACAAACATAAAACCAACAAAACAGATTATAATATAACAAATTATATTCCTAAACCATGCTCCGCTACCGAACATATAAGGACCCATATTCATATTCCCCAAATTGCTCCTAAGTGAGATCCTTACCGCCGTGAAACCCAAATAAACCCAACCTAGGATCTATCTGAATCTCATATGATTTATCCCCTTAGAACCGATTTTAACATGTTTTTTCTTTATACTTATAACGGTTAGAGCATGATTGATGTGTGTCAGGATCCTTTTTCTAGTGGCCATGCGGGATAAGTGATTGATGCTCCTAGTGAGAGGAGAGGTACTTACTATATTGGGAGGCTTATAGTGTTTGTTGCCCACGCTGGATGCCTTGTACTTGTGTGGCAAGATGCCTTGTACTTGTGTGGCAAGATGACCAGTATTTGTGTGGGTCGGCTGCCCAGTATTTGTGTGGGTCGGCTGCCCAGTCCTTGTATGGCTTGGATGCCTTATCCTTGTGTGGTAAGATAGAAAGGTTTCTTGTGAGTTTGTTTGCTAACTACTTTTCCTTTTTGCAGGATAGCCTTGGACAACATAGGTGGTATGGGATAACCATTCGGTTTTGCAAAATAGATAGTGAATTAAACTACGTGTGTGCTTCTAGTTCAGTCTTGTGATGACTGATTTCGAAGTGTTTTTAGTTCACTCCATTACTTTGATAATTTCGGCTATATACTATTTGTGCTTGCTTGCTGATTATTTGAGCCTATTATATGTATATGCGATTTATCTATGTTGTTCGAGAGATTTTGTGAGACCCTAAACCTTCTTAGATAGTTGTCCAAGAAGTCCAGGTGCTAGTATAGCAAAAGTAACCATTTTGCCTCAAAAGAAATGGATGCGTGATGACCAGAAATGATTGTGATGATTCTTTCCTATTTTCGTTCATTTTGTTTCTTTCCTATTTCATTTCTTTCCCATTTGGTTCCTTTCCTATTCTGACAATTTTTAGAAGATTTTTTTCCAGATTTTATTAGAATTATCTCCTAAGCATTATCCTCACTTATATAAGCTTAAAAGTAGGAAAAATTAATCCTTTAAGATCTTAAAAATATAGATGTCGGCCTACCCTATTCCATACACCTAAACCTTCTTTATTTTTCAGGAAATACACCCTCCTTCACTCCCTTATGTACCCATCATTGCTCCCATAAATCCTAAGCTGAAATTCTTAATTTTTCATCAGATTAGAAGCGTGTGATAGCTCATTGGAATCTTCTCCTCGTGATGCCTTTTATTATCTTGAATTCACAAACAAAAGGTTGGTTCTTATTTTTTATTATTCATGCCAAGTTTTCCTTGCCCTATAGGTGTGCCGACTTTTCAATTCCTTTTGTTGATGGGCTGGAATCTTGTTCCTCTTAATCGTATGAGTGTTTGGCACCTATTCTTCTATTAGTTTTGTAAAATTGCAACCTATTCCTTTGTTTATGTTGAAATCGCAACTATGCATTATTAAATCCTAGTGTTGCCGAAAATTATATATTGAATGGGAATGAATAATTAGGTTGATTCTAGTTGGGTTCTTGGCCATCACATCATGCATTCAAGTGGAGGTTGCAGCTACATTTAATCACTAGTATTTGGTAGGTTTGTTGAGTGAAATCAGTAAGGCATTTGGATGTTCTTTGGTATTTCAATTCCTATGCTTAGAATTGTGTTGTATTTGCCTTATGATTGTTTAGGTGGTCCAGATCCTTTTGATAAAGGTAAAGGACTAGCTACTTGTTCAAACACATGGAAGGTAGGGTATATATACCTCATTGGTTTCTCCAGATATCCTATTTCTTGTTTTCTGGTTTCAGCTTGTGTTTTGTGAATATGCATGCTTGCTGGTTTAGTATTCTTTCCTGTGGATTGACTGCAGAATTCCTTAAGTTGTTGTGGATCCATATATTAAGGATATAATGCCTATTTTGGCTGTACTATGTGATATTGACTTACTAATTGTGTTGTGATTGATTAAGGATACCCTCTTATGTCCCTATATGCTTGTACTTGCTTGTGTAGTTTTATTATGCTTGTGTGTCAAGATCATTTTCCGTTGGCCATTCGGGATAAGTAATCGATGTTTCTAGGGAGAGGAGAGGTACTTAATGGTATGGGAATTGCATGGGTGGCAATCCCCTGCAAGTACTTGCTGGATGCCTAGTCCTTGTGTGACTAGTTGCCTTGTCCTTCTATGGCAAGATGCCCTTATCCTTGTGTGGTTTAGATGCCCTGTCTTTTTGTGGCAAGATGCCTTGTCCTTGTGCGGTAAGATAGAAAGACTTGCTGATTAGTTTGGTTCCTAACCCTTTACCATTTTTACAGCTAAGTCTTGGACAACATAGGCAGATAAGGATGAACCTTTCTTTGAAAATCAGAATGAAAAAGGTTGCCTTTGTACTTTTAGTTCAGAAGTGATTCAAATGTTTTCCCCCTTTCATATGTTACTTTTGGCCTATACCCGTACCTATGCTTATGTGTTTGCTTACTAATTGTTTAAGCCTGTTACTACCATATGTGATATGATATATTGATTGGGAGAAGTTTGATTGGGTTTCTGTAGATCTTATTACTTTGTGACCCTGCTGAAATTTTTGTAATATCATCCCATTATTTTTTCTTTTTTTCAGGCTTAAATACATGTTCTGCTAATGGTACCGGGGTGTGAGATCAAGGCTGCATAGTGGGACGATATTACATCACATTCGCATGCACCTACCTTGCTGGATTTGATTGCGCAAATTCCCTATTCATGCTTGTTTGATTGGACTACTTTATGGTTTCTGATTTTCCATTCTTTCCCTCTAATTTCTGTAATATGCATGAGGACAGATGTTGGATTTTAAGACTCTTTTGGGACTTGTCTATTATGGTTCCTCTGGTTATTTGCATTTATAAAGACTTCAGCTGATGAATTTAATCACTCCATGATTCGAAAGATTGTATATCTAATAATTACATGCTCCAACTTTTAAATGCATAAGAATGAAAACTTAAAATTTGTAATTAGTGTCACTTGAGCCTTGTGGGGCTCAAATAGATCCTAGGAGGGGCGTATTTGGGTTTCACAGCGGTAAGGGATCATATAAGTTAGGTTTGGGTCCTTACAATATTTGTTTAGGTTTCCACAGATCTTATGATATTGTGTGTCTATTAGGACTCTTACCACTATGAAACCCAAATAAACCCAATCTAAGACCTATCTGAATCTCAAAAAACTTATCCCCTTAGAACCGATATTAACAAGTTTTATTCTTATGCTTTTAAAGGTTGGAGTATGATATCGGAGAAGTATTTTGGTATCATATGGAGTGAATAAAAATATCAGCAGAAGTCTTTAAATTTAAATTAATAAAATCACAACATACAAGTCCCATAGAGCTCTAAATATCCAGCAAGTAAACCTCTAACATAATTTGAAAATAAACAAGCAAAGGAGGAACTTGAAGAACCAGAAAACAGTTCAATCATAGTTCATATTATATGTGCAAGCCATCAAGGAATAGGTATGCAAATGTGATGCGATATCGTCTCCCCATGCAGCCTTGATTCTCACCACACTAGTACCACAAATAGCAAATGTACCTAAGCCTGAAAGTGGTGAAAACAACAATCTTATACATAATCTCAACTTGGATTTCACATCCAATACTTAACACAATGCCGCATTGAGTCAACCATATCGAATCCAACTGTTCAAGTAGCACCATCTTTTTGGTATATATATATATATATAAAATTACTCAAACTAGATACTCAAAGGGTTAGGTACAAAGAAAAGTCTTGGTTCTTGGTGTGGTTCTCTTTTATCAAGTATCAAGCATTTTTAACAGTTGATGCTAGGATACAAAGATTGGGATAAGAACCACCAATACAGTCGATCTTCACCAAACCCCCATCCTCATTCCAATCATCTACTTTCATATCAAATGGGTAATCTAGATTAGAGGCTATAAAAGATCTAAATAGTTATCTAACCCTTACCCTCGATAAGATGGCTATATCTTAAGCAACCTAGAGCAACACTATAATCATTTCAAAATACCCAACACAACACGATAGGTGTCTCCACACCTTTTTATAGCTTCGCACATCATATATCGTCCTTAATTTCTTATACTAGAGGTACTTCTTCCTCCANGAAAACAAAGGACTCCTTGCCACGGTACGAATTTTAAATACATGTTGTCACCTATCACAAATTCTAGCTTCCTTCATCGATTATTAACATAGTTTTCTAGCTGATCTTGCGTTGTCTTCAGCCAGTGTCGAATTAAATTCAGCTGCTACATTGCTTGATCAATCGATTCCTGATTATCGAGGCGCCTCTCACCTACTTCATTCTAGTAAATGGGAGTTCTGCAACATCACCCATACAATGCTTCATATGGAGCCATTCCGATGATTACATAAAATTTTTGTTTTAAGCGAACTCTGCCAAAGGTAGACATCAATCCCAACTGGTATTCTGATCTGTTACACATGCACGCAATATGTCTTCAAGCATCTGAATTGTTCTTTCAGATTGACATCGGTCTGGTGATGAAATGCTGTACTGAAATTTAGTCTCGAACCCAACGTATTTTGGAATTTCTCCCAAAATTGTGAAGTAAAACGAGGGTCAAGATCTGAAATGATGGAGACTGGCACTCTATGTAAACGAACAATCTCGTCTAAGTAACATATAGCCAATCTCTCGGGGGTTTTTGTCACACAAATAGGAAGGAAGTGTGCAAATTTCGTCAGTCGATCCATGATCACCCAAATGGCATCGAATCCTCACTGAGATCTAGGCAAACCGATCACAAAGTCCATCGTGACATGCTCCCACTTCCATTCTAGAATCAGAAATGACTGAAGTAAACCAGAGGGTCTTTCATGCTAGATCTTCAATTGTTGACATACAAGGCATCGGGCAATGAACTCAGCAATGTGGCGCTTCATGTTCTGCCACCAATATTGTTCTTTCAGATCTCGGTACATCTTAGTGCTACCAGGATGAATAGAAAAATTTAAACTATGCACATTAGACAAAATCAGATTGCGAATATCAACATCTTGTGGCACACATACCTGGTTTCTGAAGACAAGAACACCATCATCTCGTATTGTGAGGACCCGTTCTCGGTAAATGGGAACCTCACCGCCGTGCAACCCCGATCGACCCAACGGGTGGATCAATCGGAACCACACAAGGCTTACTGTAAAAATCATTTTCCATTCTTGAAACTTTTCTTTGAAATTGAAGCATGGCACGTTATAATAAAAACTCGGCAAAATCAACAACGGAATTATTAACCATCAGCGGAAGTCTTTTACACATATCAACCCACAATATAATTCTGTCACACATTTCACATAATATTTCACTGTCATACAAACTTTGCAGTATAAAATTTAAATTCCAGATTCGCACGCTTAGCATACATATGCACACGTCAAATGTATACCTACAACACAAATAATGTCGAGTGTCCAAAATGTGTGGAGTACAATGTCCAGCCCTACGACCAACAATGGAATCGTAACCTGGAAGCTGAACTGCTAGCTCTCAATTTAGCCCTGAGGAAAATAAAGCAGGGGGGTGAGATCAAAGGACCTCAGTGGGAGTACCGCGTCATAAGCACAAACGTTGGAATAGAGGCAGTTACTAAATCAGTTTGTAAAGCAAGTACGTAACACAATTGAGTCTCATGCTCATATATGCACATAACGAAATTCACAATGCACAATGCACAATGCACAATGCACAATGACCAAAACATTATGCAATTGCAAAAAATCATCTTTCTGATACACGGCTAGTATGCCCAAACCTACCGGGGCAGACACAAACCACTCCCGAATAATCCCTGCTAAAGGATCACCTGGAAGCCCATTGATGGTTTTAATTTAGCAGTTCAAAACCCCTACCATCAAGGTTGTCCGAAACTGAATGGAGGAAATCAAATTATCAGATTCCATCTCAGTTTCGTAGATGTATGCATACAGCATCATGAGGACTGATAGTTTATAGTGCACTCAACCATTCATACAGATATATCCTCCATAACCCTCCAAGGTAAGCAACTGTCCCCTCAGCTGGGATCCCCATATACTTACCTAGCTTGATCAAGCATAGTTCGTCAATTCCAGTAAATTCCTAAGAATCGTTTAGGGAAAACTTGTAATGCATGCTATGTATTTATCCAGTTCCACATTAGGCCAATCTCACGTTTTTAACAAGTCTCCCTTGTGTTGCCACACACTCAGTTACAAGCAGCAATCCACTCATGGCAACACAATGCACAACACACAGCCATCATGCTTAGTTTTGAACATATATTTAATGCGTTCCAAAGCATGACAAACATTCATATGAGTCTAACATGATTAGTTATCAGAGTACCAGCAATGCCTCTATTCAAATCAAACCATGCAATCCAATTTTAATTAAACAAATCAACCAGTACGCGTATGCAGATGAAACTTAAACTCCCACCTCTTGTCGCGCTGACGATGTACCAGCGATACCTTTGCCTTTCTCAGTTGCCGCAATACCACCTATACACATAAGACAATCAGAGAACCGTAAGCTACCCTAAGTTCAAGTGATCAGACACTACAACTGAATTTGAAACCTAAAAGACCCTCTCACAATTACCACTCAACACTCCTCTGCAATTGAACAATTTAATGTCACTGCTCAAACTCATACCACTCCATAAACTCACAACCATTCCCCCTTAATGACAACTCTGACCAGCAAGCATTCACACATCACAATAACAGTTAATGACAAAACCTGTATCCCTCAACTCACATTCCATACATACAGAACTTATCTCAAGTAACCAATACACCTAATTCATCAAGAACATTCAAATTCCACCCTCTGACACTGTTCACCCGAGAATTACACAAAACTTTCAGGGTGTTTCCAGACACAATCACTCACTAAATTAACTCAGCAACATTACTAGCAACCTAAAGGAACTATCTTAGAAGCATGGAAACAAGAATTAAACCACTTACCAGTAAAATCTCAATTTTCGTCCAGAATGAAAACAGCTCTAGAAATCACCCCCACCCACCAAACTACCAGTGGAAATGTGTGGAAAACACTAGGGAAGTGTTAGGGTATGATCCCCTAACAATTTCTGAGGTAAAAATGAGTTGAAGGTGAATGTTGGTGCTCTTGGATGGTGAAGAGAAGAGAAAAACGGGGAAAGGAATTTAGGGCAGATGAAATGAATGGTCTGCTGTGTTTAATGCACAATTGGCAAGACTTAAGTGTAACTAATGGGTTATACATGGGCTGACATAAGTGTAACTAATGGGTTAGCAAGTACATGGGCTGACACAAGTGTAACTAATGGGTTAGCAAGTACATGGGCTGACACAAGTGTAACTAATGGGTTAGCTAGTACATGGGCTGACACAATGGGTTGGGGCTGAGACTGAATTGGGCTAAATCCCAAGGTCTGCCAAGTACAGAAACGCTAATTTCACAGCCCGTATCATAACCAAATGACCCGAATAAAATTTTGTGTGACAATACGGGTGTCTGGAATTTCGGTTAAGCAATTGGGCTTACGAATAGTGTTTGGGCTCGATGAACAGTATTTGGGATCGATGAATAGTAATCGACCCAAAAATTCATGGTCACTCAAAACGGGTCATAATCTGTCAAATTCCACTGACTCAATCCTCAATCTCGCATTCTATCGTACTCTCGATCCCATCTAGACACCCTAAAACACTCAAACACGCTAAGGACTTCCTAAGGCTGAGGCACCCAACCTAAAAATTTACGAATCGAATCTGCACTCTATCGTACGCTACTCTCAGAAGGGTGAGGTCTCACATCCTCCCCTCCTTATAAGAATTTCGTCCTCGAAATTCACTTACCCGAATTGTTGAACAATTGTTGATACTGCTCTTTCATCAGTTGTTCTGGTTCCCAAGTCCGTTCTTCCATCATGTCACTTCGCCACAAGACTGAAACCATCGGCACGGAACGACTTCGCAATTGTTTCACTGCTCTGTCTACTATCGCTACCGGTTGAGTCTGATATGACAAGTTGTTGGCGATCTCTATTGGCGGCGACTCCAACACATGCGATGAATCTGGCACATACTTCCGTAGCATCGACACATGGAACACATTGTGAATTCTCTCCAACTCTGACGGTAAATTCAACCGGTAGGCCACCGGCCCAACTCGAGCTGTAATACTGTATGGGCCGATATACCGAGGTGTTAGTTTACCTCGCTGTCGAAATCTGATTACGCCTTTCCATGGTGCTACCTTCAAAAATACTTTGTCCCCCACAGCAAACTCCAAGTTCCGTCTGCGATTATCAGCATAGTTCTTTTGTCTGTCTTGAGCTGTCTTCAGCCTTTGCCGAATCAATGTTAATTGTTCTACTGCCTGATCGATCAGTTCAGGACTATCAAGCTTCCGTTCACCAACTTCGTCCCAGCACAACGGCGTGGTGCATCGTCTCCCATACAACGCTTCATATGGCGCCATGCCAATGGAAACCTGAAAGCTGTTGTTGTAAGCAAATTCTGCTAACGGTAAGCATCGCTCCCACGACGTCTGTCTATCCAACACACATGCTCGAAGCATGTCCTCCAAGGTCTGTATCGTTCTCTCCGATTGTCCATCTGTTTGTGGATGAAAGGCTGTGCTGAAGTTCAACTTTGTATCCAAAGCATTATGAAATTGCTTCCAAAGTCTGGAAGTAAAACGCGGATCTCTATCTGACACAATGGATACCGGGACTCCATGTAGCTTCACTATCTCATCAAGATATTTCATGGCCAATTTCTCTGGTGTATCCGTCGCTTTAATGGGGAGGAAGTGTGCTGACTTGGTCAGTCTGTCCACTATCACCCATATTGCATCATGGCCTCGCTGTGACCTCGGTAAACCTGTCACAAAATCCATCGTCACATGTTCCCATTTCCATTCCGGAATAGGTAATGATTGTAGTAATCCTGCAGGTCTCTGATGTTCTGCCTTCACTTGCTGACACACTAGACACTTTGCCACAAACTCTGCAATGTGTCTCTTCATCCCTGACCACCAATACTGCTCTCGTAAGTCTCTGTACATTTTGGTGCTTCCTGGATGAATTGCAAATGTTGAACTGTGTGCTTCCATCAAAATTAACTGTCGCAGCTTCTCATCACGGGGAATACACACTCGACCACGAAATGTCAAAATGCCATTCTCTCGTATACGGTATTCACTGGCCACACTAGTACCACCGTCATCGCCCTCAACCTGCTGTCGTACTCGAACCAATACTGCATCTTCGAGTTGCTTGGTTCGTATTTCGTCAAGCAAAGTAGGCTTGACAACAAGCTGTGCAACCAAAGCCCCTGAATCATCACTGTCAAGCCGAACTCTGGATGCTCTCAAACACATCAACATAGGTATGTACTCTGCTCGTATGTAAGCTAAGGACGTTACCATCTTCCTACTCAATGCATCCGCTACAACATTCGCCTTGCCTGGATGATAGTCGATTACCAGGTCATAATCTTTGATCAATTCAAGCCATCTACGCTGTCTCAAATTCAACTCCTTTTGAGTGAGCAGATACTTGAGACTTTTGTGATCAGTGAACATTCTGCACGTCTCACCGTACAAGTAGTGTCGCCAGATTTTAAGCGCAAATACCACTGCTGCCAATTCCAGATCATGAGTCGGATAATTTGTCTCGTGCGGCCGCAACTGTCTCGATGCATACGCCACCACTTTTCCTCCTTGCATCAACACACAGCCCAATCCCATCCTTGATGCATCGCTATATACCACATACCCCTTACCGCTGGTCGGTAAAGTGAGAATTGGTGCGGATACTAGTCTGGACTTCAGTTCCTGGAAACTTTGTTCACATTTCTCTGTCCATTCGAAAGGAACTCCTTTGCGTGTTAAACGTGTCAATGGTCCAGCCAAAACAGAAAAATTCTCCACAAAGCGTCTGTAATAGCCTGCCAATCCAAGGAAACTGCGAATTTGTGTGACACTTTGTGGGGGTTCCCAAGACACAATTGCTTCTATCTTCTTGGGATCGACTAGAATCCCATCGGCTGAAACTACATGACCCAAAAATCTAACTTCACGCAACCAGAATTCACACTTAGAAAATTTGGCATATAGTTGCCGAGTTCTAAGTATATCTAACACAGTCTTCAAATGCAACAAATGCTCCTCTTCTGACTTGGAATAAATCAGGATGTCATCTATGAACACAATGACAAATTGATCTAAGTACTCCTGGAACACTCTGTTCATAAGGTCCATGAACATAGCTGGAGCGTTGGTCACACCAAACGGCATCACCAAAAATTCATAATGACCGTAGCGTGAGCGAAAAGCTGTCTTCGGAACGTCAGCTTCGCGAACCCTCAGCTGATGGTAACCAGATCGTAAATCGATCTTTGAAAACACTGATGCTCCTTGCAGCTGGTCGAACAAATCATCAATCCGCGGCAATGGATATCGATTCTTCACTGTGACCCGATTTAGCTGTCTATAGTCGATGCACAAGCGAAATGTACCATCTTTCTTCTTCACGAATAGTACTGGTGCACCCCACGGAGAGACACTGGGTCTGATAAACCCTCTGTTCACCAAATCTTCCAACTGCGTCTTTAATTCTTTTAACTCTGCTGGTGCCATCCGGTACGGTGCAATGGAGATAGGAGAGGTACCCGGCAATAGTTCAATCTCGAACTCGATCTCCCTCTTCGGTGGTAACCCTGTTACTTCTTCAGGAAATACATCGGGATAGTCTTCCACTACTGGCACACTACTCAATTCTGGGAATTCGACTGTTACATCACGAACATGTGCCAAGAATGCTGCACAACCCTTGTTGATCATCTGTCCTGCACTCACCCATGAGATCACACAAGATGGAACTACTCTCCGATCACCCACAAAAAAGAATTCTGTACCATCAGGTAAACTGAACTGTACTTTCTTTGTGAAACAATCCACTCGTGCTCTGTACTTGGCCAAACAATCCATACCCAAAATGACGTCTAATTCCCTGATATCCAATGGAACCAAGTCTACTTCAACCTCTGCAGTACCCATCTTTAAAATACAATTCAGATACACGTTGCTGCAAACCAGTTGTTCACCTAATGGAGTCAAAACCGCTACGGGTGGTTCTAGGGGTGACAACTTCCTATCTGCACTCCTAATTACTCTAGGACTGACAAAAGATCTATTCGCTCCAGGGTCTATTAATACTCTAGCAGGAATGGAAAAAACAGTAAGTGTACCTGTCACAACGTCAGGGTTGGCGCTTGCCTCCGTATCTACCAAAGTAAACAAACGCGCCTGCGGCCTTTGCTGTGGTCGATACTGTGACCGACTCGTGGTCTCGCTACCAGATGGTCGTCCTGCTGGTAGTCTGCTCTGTGGTCTGGAAGATCCCTGTGAGCCCATATGACTCACACCAAACCTTTGTGCTACTGGCATCACTGGAGTTCTTGGCTGATATGTCATGGTTCGCGGTGTCTCTCCTCTAGGACACTCTCTCGCCATATGCCCAAACTGATTACAATTGAAACAACGAGCAGGATGTGGACATGGTGGGAGGTGGAATTCTTTGCAATTCAGACACCTGGGATACGATGGTGGTCTACTGGAACTTAATGCTGACTGAGGTGGTTGTGCCTTAGTCACAAAGGAAGATGTTCCCTGTGATCGAGTCGGTGCAGTAAAGTAAGGAGTAAACCTCTTGTTTATAGGCCTCTTGTCAAATCTCCCACTATGTCTTGCAGAATCCCTCCCAGGGACAAATTCCCTCGGTCTACCAAACTGATTATTCTGTCCTCGAGCAATCGTTTCAGACTTAATAGCTTCCACCACTAACTTCTCGAAGTCTGTGCTTGTGTTTGGACCCATGATAGTCCGAATATTATGATTCAGACCCTGCTCGAATCGACTGGCCAAAATTCTCATATCTTGTTCCAATTCCGGCACAAAATGAGTTAGTGCCCGAAATTCTGTTTCATATTCAGCCACTGTCTTGTTCCCTTGTCGTAACATATAGAACTCAGACCGTTTATCATCCTGGAAATGTGGTGGGAAAAATCGTTCATCAAACTCATGTTCGAATTCCCCCCACGTGGGCTGTCCCCCATATCGATTCCTGATGGTACTCCACCAGGTGGCTGCATCTCGTTCCAGCAAACGAGTAGCCAAGATCGTCCTCTCTTCATCAGATACTCGCAGGTCTTGGGCAGTCAGCACAATTTTATCTTTCCACTTCCTGGCCACCATTGCATCGCTGGAGCCATAAAAACTTTCACAACCCAAATGTCTGGCTTCTTTCAGCAACTTTGACACCTGAATCGGTAATCTAGCACCCTGAACTTCCTGTGCTTCTTGTTGTACTTCAGGCCGATCTGGTACCTGTACCTGTGGCTGTGCAGCTGCAGTTTGCATCATTTGCATAGTTTGCTGCATCTGACCCAACGTCGTTTGTAGTGCTGCCAACACCTGTACTAAGGCGGAATCCTGAGCTGTAGGTGCTGCCTGTCCTGTCTGTGTCTGATGCGCTCCAACTGCTGGTCCATTAGCATCGGACCTCTCATCAACATCTGCTGCTTGCACTCGGCGTGCTGGTCTCCTAACCTTCTTCTTAGGTGCCATCAAATCACACTGAACACACAACCATAGTACAAGCCTAAAATCAACACCACTAATAACAACTAGACCCACTCTATGCTGGACAATGCACGTGCTGTGAGTGTGATGCGTTTGTAAAATATGCTAGTTCAAAATCAGTTTGCACATTCTGTACACACGAAACAACCATGCTCCGCTACCAACCCTGTGAGGACCCGTTCTCGGTAAATGGGTACCTCACCGCCGTGCAACCCCGATCGACCCAACGGGTGGATCAATCGGAACCACACAAGGCTTACTGTAAAAATCATTTTCCATTCTTGAAACTTTTCTTTGAAATTGAAGCATGGCACGTTATAATAAAAACTCGGCAAAATCAACAACGGAATTATTAACCATCAGCGGAAGTCTTTTACACATATCAACCCACAATATAATTCTGTCACACATTTCACATAATATTTCACTGTCATACAAACTTTGCAGTATAAAATTTAAATTCCAGATTCGCACGCTTAGCATACATATGCACACGTCAAATGTATACCTACAACACAAATAATGTCGAGTGTCCAAAATGTGTGGAGTACAATGTCCAGCCCTACGACCAACAATGGAATCGTAACCTGGAAGCTGAACTGCTAGCTCTCAATTTAGCCCTGAGGAAAATAAAGCAGGGGGGTGAGATCAAAGGACCTCAGTGGGAGTACCGCGTCATAAGCACAAACGTTGGAATAGAGGCAGTTACTAAATCAGTTTGTAAAGCAAGTACGTAACACAATTGAGTCTCATGCTCATATATGCACATAACGAAATTCACAATGCACAATGCACAATGCACAATGCACAATGACCAAAACATTATGTGTGAGAGACGTGCTCCGCACCGTCCTCTCCCCATATCGGGTATTGTTATGCTCATAGGGTTCACAGTACACCCAGCCCACTGGTCTTTTGGTGAATTGGTGAGAGGCGTGTTCTGAGAAACAATAAAAGGCTCATAAGTGGGACGGTGGGGGTTCGAGTCCAGGGGTGAGCACAATGCTGCAGCAGTGCAAAAGACCAGTGGGCTGGGTGTACTGTGAACCCTATGAGCATAACAATACCCGATATGGGGAGAGGACAGTGCGGAGCACGTCTCTCACATAAAAGGCGTCTTTTATGTGAGGAACCCCCCCAGGAGGAACCTACCCCATATCAGGTATTGTCTGGCCCTCGGCCCTCAGCCCACGACTGGCAACCGGCAACCAGGAGCCCTCAGCCCAAAGGCTGGCAACTCTGGCCCATGACTATTTGATCCCCTGGCTGCAGCCACTGAGACTCGAACCCCTGTCATGGCACCTTTTATTCCTCCTAAGAGGACGCCTCTCACCAATTCAGCTGAATTGGTGAGAGGCGTCCTCTTAGGAGGAATAAAAGGTGCCATGACAGGGGTTCGAGTCTCAGTGGCTGCAGCCAGGGGATCGAATAGTCATGGGCCAGAGTTGCCAGCCTTTGGGCTGAGGGCTCCTGGTTGCCGGTTGCCAGCCGTGGGCTGAGGGCCGAGGGCCAGACAATACCTGATATGGGGTAGGTTCCTCCTGGGGGGGTTCCTCACATTATGCAATTGCAAAAAATCATCTTTCTGATACACGGCTAGTATGCCCAAACCTACCGGGGCAGACACAAACCACTCCCGAATAATCCCCGCTAAAGGATCACCTGGAAGCCCATTGATGGTTTTAATTTAGCAGTTCAAAACCCCTACCATCAAGGTTGTCCGAAACTGAATGGAGGAAATCAAATTATCAGATTCCATCTCAGTTTCGTAGATGTATGCATACAGCATCATGAGGACTGATAGTTTATAGTGCACTCAACCATTCATACAGATATATCCTCCATAACCCTCCAAGGTAAGCAACTGTCCCCTCAGCTGGGATCCCCATATACTTACCTAGCTTGATCAAGCATAGTTCGTCAATTCCAGTAAATTCCTAAGAATCGTTTAGGGAAAACTTGTAATGCATGCTATGTATTTATCCAGTTCCACATTAGGCCAATCTCACATTTTTAACAAGTCTCCCTTGTGTTGCCACACACTCAGTTACAAGCAGCAATCCACTCATGGCAACACAATGCACAACACACAGCCATCATGCTTAGTTTTGAACATATATTTAATGCGTTCCAAAGCATGACAAACATTCATATGAGTCTAACATGATTAGTTATCAGAGTACCAGCAATGCCTCTATTCAAATCAAACCATGCAATCCAATTTTAATTAAACAAATCAACCAGTACGTGTATGCAGATGAAACTTAAACTCCCACCTCTTGTCGCGCTGACGATGTACCAGCGATACCTTTGCCTTTCTCAGTTGCCGCAATACCACCTATACACATAAGACAATCAGAGAACCGTAAGCTACCCTAAGTTCAAGTGATCAGACACTACAACTGAATTTGAAACCTAAAAGACCCTCTCACAATTACCACTCAACACTCCTCTGCAATTGAACAATTTAATGTCACTGCTCAAACTCATACCACTCCATAAACTCACAACCATTCCCCCTTAATGACAACTCTGACCAGCAAGCATTCACACATCACAATAACAGTTAATGACAAAACCTGTATCCCTCAACTCACATTCCATACATACAGAACTTATCTCAAGTAACCAATACACCTAATTCATCAAGAACATTCAAATTCCACCCTCTGACACTGTTCACCCGAGAATTACACAAAACTTTCAGGGTGTTTCCAGACACAATCACTCACTAAATTAACTCAGCAACATTACTAGCAACCTAAAGGAACTATCTTAGAAGCATGGAAACAAGAATTAAACCACTTACCAGTAAAATCTCAATTTTCGTCCAGAATGAAAACAGCTCTAGA
Organism: Passiflora organensis; assembly: GCA_019739055.1. NCBI lineage: Eukaryota > Viridiplantae > Streptophyta > Magnoliopsida > Malpighiales > Passifloraceae > Passiflora > Passiflora organensis. Next base: position 23,137 of record JAEPBF010000316.1, read on the forward strand.
AATCACCCCCACCCACCAAACTACCAGTGGAAATGTGTGGAAAACACTAGGGAAGTGTTAGGGTATGATCCCCTAACAATTTCTGAGGTAAAAATGAGTTGAAGGTGAATGTTGGTGCTCTTGGATGGTGAAGAGAAGAGAAAAACGGGGAAAGGAATTTAGGGCAGATGAAATGAATGGTCTGCTGTGTTTAATGCACAATTGGCAAGACTTAAGTGTAACTAATGGGTTATACATGGGCTGACATAAGTGTAACTAATGGGTTAGCAAGTACATGGGCTGACACAAGTGTAACTAATGGGTTAGCAAGTACATGGGCTGACACAAGTGTAACTAATGGGTTAGCTAGTACATGGGCTGACACAATGGGTTGGGGCTGAGACTGAATTGGGCTAAATCCCAAGGTCTGCCAAGTACAGAAACGCTAATTTCACAGCCCGTATCATAACCAAATGACCCGAATAAAATTTTGTGTGACAATACGGGTGTCTGGAATTTCGGTTAAGCAATTGGGCTTACGAATAGTGTTTGGGCTCGATGAACAGTATTTGGGATCGATGAATAGTAATCGACCCAAAAATTCATGGTCACTCAAAACGGGTCATAATCTGTCAAATTCCACTGACTCAATCCTCAATCTCGCATTCTATCGTACTCTCGATCCCATCTAGACACCCTAAAACACTCAAACACGCTAAGGACTTCCTAAGGCTGAGGCACCCAACCTAAAAATTTACGAATCGAATCTGCACTCTATCGTACGCTACTCTCAGAAGGGTGAGGTCTCACACGTATTCTGAAATCATGAACTATGGTATCAACACCATCAGATATTTGTTGCCGAATTTCAGCTAATTTTGGATCTTCAGATTCCTGATTTTGGATCTCCTCTAGCAAAGTAGACTTGACTTCGATTCGAGCAAACAACGAACCAGAAAAATCAGTGCCAAGATGCACATGTGTAGCTCTCAAATCCAGAAACATTGGCATGTATTGCTCATGAATATATGCTAAAGTTGATGGAGAAGAAGAATGGGTTTTCCGACTTAAAGCATTTGAAAAAACATTTGCTTTTCTGAGATGATATTCAATGATCAAATCGTAGTCTTTAATCAGCTCCACCTATCTTTGTTGTCTCATATTCAATTCCTTCTGCGTAAGGAGATACTTTAAGCTTTTGTGGTTAGTGAAGATTCTGAATATCTAACTGTACAGGTAGTGGTGCCATATCTTCAATGCAAACACCACGGCTGCAAGTTCCAAATCATGCTTACGATAGTTGCTTTCATGCGGACGCAACTGTCAGGAAGCATAGACAACGAATTTCCCATCTTGTAGTAACACGCAACCAAGCCCGGATTTTGAAGCATCGCTTTACACCACATATTTCTTTCCGCCGACCGGCAAAGTGAGGATTGGTGCGGTCACCAATTTGTTCTTCAGTTCTTCAAAATTTCTCTGGCATTTCTCATTCCACACGAACGACTCTCCTTTGCGTGTTAATTTTGTCTAAGTTCTAGCAAGCACTGAAAAATTCTCTATGAAACATCGGTAGTATCAAGCTAAGCCAAGGATACTGCAAACTTCAAATATAGTCCGTGGAGGTTCCCAAGCAACTATGGCTTCAATTTTCTTTAGATCAATCAATACACCATAAGAGGAAACAATATAGCCAAGGGAAGTTAACTTTGTGTAACCAGAATTCACATTTGGAGTACTTAGGTCCATGAACACTACTGGTGCATTAGTCAAACCGAATGTCATAACCAGAAATTCGTAGTGGCCGTATCGCGATCTGAATGCAGTCTTTGGAATATTAGCTTCATGAACACGCAATTGATGGTATCCAATCTTCGATCGATCTTGAAAAACACGGCTGCACCTTGAAGCTGGTCGAACAAGTCATCATTTCGCCGCAGAGGGTACTTGTTCATCATGGTCACTCGCTTCAGTTGCTGATAGTCGATGCACAATCGCAGCAAACCATCTTTCTTCTTCACGAACAAAACAGGTGCTCCTAAAGTTGACACACTGGGTCGGATAAAACCACGATCCAACAAATCTTCCAATTGCGTCTTCAATTCTTTCATTTCCGTAGGAGCGATACGATAAGAAGGAATGGAAATCAGATTCGTACCCAGCACAAGTTCAATACTGAATTCCACTTCTCTTGCTGACAGAAAACATACTATGTCTTCTAGAAACACATCTGGAAATTCACAAACCACTGGAATAGAATCCAGATCTGATGACACTTTAGAAATATTATGTACATGCACGAGGTATAGAGTACATCGTTTGCTGATCAATCGCTTCGCATCGAGCCAGGAAATCATGCAAGTTGGAAAAACTCACCTATCATCTTCAAAGCAATACTCAAAACCATGAGGAAGAGTGAAACCACACATGCTTGGTGAAACATTCTATTCGGGCTTTATATTTGGCAAGACTATCCATGCCTAAGATCACATCCAGCTCTCGGATGTCCAATGGAATCAAATCCACTTCAAGTATATTTGGAACCATAAGTACAGCACAGTGATATAGACTAGATTACAAGTCAGTTGCCCTCCCAAAGGGGTCAAAACCGCAATAGGAGGAGACAGAGGAGACAGAGGCCGATCTGAACTAAGTGTTATCCTTGGACTCACAAATGATCTATTTGCTCTGGGATCTAATAACACTTTAGCATTTTGAGAAAAGATTGAAATAGTACATGTCACCACATCAGGAATTACTTAGGCATCAGTTGAAGTGAATAGCTTCGTTGGCCTAGGTTGCACCTCACTTGTAGGTCTGCTTGGTGGTCCTCTAGGTGCACGTGCTGGTGGCTTAGTGGGATTGGCATACCCACCTCGTCCTGCATTTGGTGTGCCTATGATATGTCTCAGTTTAGGAAAATCCCGATGAATATGGCCCATTTTTCCATAATTGTAGCATCGACATGGCTGTGAACTCCACTTAGATCCATTAGGATTAGGACTAGAAAAATTATTCCTGAAGTTACCCCCGTTGCCATTATTTTTTGGAGGGTAAGACCTCAAAGGATAGGGTCTCGTACACCAGTTAAACTTAGAATCATTCTTGAATGATCCGCCACTACATGCTGCGGAAAGTTTCGTGCTTTGCATGATCTTCTTGGCTTCAATCGTAGCAATGATCAATTCTTGCAAATTCTTCACCGGTGTCGTGCCCACAATGGTTTTGATCTCGATACTCATCCCATTTTAAAATCATCTCGCAAGCTAGTAAGGTGAGTGATCTTCCTTTGGTGCAAATCGGGACAACTCCCTTAATTCCTTCTCATATTCCAGCACCAAACGGGCGCCTTGTTCAAGCTTATAGAGAGCTTGTCCCTACTCAATTTTATGGAACCTAGTGTAGAATATCTCTTTGAACTCATACCGGAACTCTTCCCACGAAGGTAACCGATCCCCGAATCGCAAACTCATTGCTGTCCACCAAGCAAGGGCTTCTCCCTCAAGCATGAAAGTGGCGATGGAAACCTTGTTATCATCAGAGATACTTAAGAACAAGGACACTCGGCATAGGATGTCAATCCATTCACGAGCCAAAACGGCATCTACTGAACCGCTGAAATCTTTGCATCCGAGCTGACAGGCTTCCTTCAGCAACTTGGTAAGAACAACTGGAAGTCTCTCGGCTTCCTTAGAATGAGCCGGCTGAACAGGTTCAAGTGGAGGAATAGGGTCTTCCACAAGTGGTGTGGGTGCAGAAGCATTCTGAAATTGAGCCTCCATTCGCTGCTGGTTTGCAGTAAATCCCTAGCAATACGTTCAGTATTTTTGCCATTACAGGATCGATAGCTGGTGCGGCTGATACCTCAAGTTGGTTTTCAGGCTCAGCTTGCCCTCCCTGCTCATTCTGTGCATTAAGTTCATTCTCTTTGACGGGTTGCTGTTCGGCTTGGGCTTTATACCTATCTCGATGATCTCCACATGCGTTCTGTCTTGCCATACTATACAAGCATATGAAATCACTTAACACATAACTAGTATATGAAACTAAAGAGACGAAGTGGTACCTGGTGGAGAGGCATCCATCGGAGGATATGCATATGCTGAAATATAAAACACACATACACACAAATCTCAATAATCACACTCATCTATGCAAAGACACATTCAACAATCACATAACATACACACACGCATTCAGTAGATATACATAGAGGCATTCGACAATCATACTAATTAACCATATGCATTCGACACACACATCTAGCAAGTTACACACACAGTCGATAATCACAAAAGAACACAGCAAAACACTTATCTAAACATATCAGAACATACCAAATCATACAAGATGCAAGAAAACACACAAAAACACATAGCAATTTGCACAATCATCAATAGCATTTAAACATTTCAAACCAGTTATTTTAACATCAAGTCACTTTCGGCATTAATCCTCTCAAGTGTCGGTGTGTGCACATGTCTCTCCCTACAAATACAAAACCAGCAAACATGTTAGTGTATAACATATCATATTCCCTAAACCATGCCCTGCTGCTAAACCTGTGAGGACCCAAACCCAACCTATTAAGACCCTTACCGCCCAAGCAAGCCCATTCTAGCGCCTTTTTGAATCTCACAAGGCTTAATCATCCTAAGTTTCAATTTTTTTTTTTAAGTTTCTTTCTTGTGTTTTTAAAGGTTGGAGCATGATAATAATGGACAAACAATTTGGTAATGTATAGAGTGAATAAAAATATCAGTGAAAGTTTTTATAATTAATTAAGGGAATAACAACACACAAGTCCCATAGGGATCTAAAAATCAAGCAAGTAATCCTCCAATAAATTTCGAAAACAAACAAGCAAAGGAGGCATTCAAAGAACAAGAAAGTAGTCCAATCAAACTTCATGGTATATGCGCAAGTAATCAAGGAAACAGGTATGCTAATGTGATGCATTATCATCCCACCACGCAGCCTTGATCTCACACATTAGTACCACAAACAGATGATGTACCTAAGCCTGAAAAACGGTGAAAATAACGGGATGAGATTACAAGAATCTCAGTAGAGTTACAACATCATAAGATCTGCAAAAATCTAAACGAACAACATTAGATTTGCCTACATATCTAAAGGGATGTCATGCAAACATTGGACAATCAATAGGTATACGGCCAAAAGTAACAAGTTGAGGGTGGACTGCAAACACTTTCGAAAATCAAAACTACACAGGCAGGAAAATCATCATTCAATCTCATCAATAGAAAAGGCCATCCTCTTCCACCTATATTGTCCAAGGCTTCGCTGCACAAAGAGTAAAAGGTTAGCACGCCAGCTAATCAACAAGCCTATTCATCTTGCCAAGACAGAGGACAAGGCATCTTGCCAAGACAGAGGACAAGGCATCTAGCCAACACACAGGACTAGGCATCCTAACCACACAAGGATTAGGGCATCCAAACCACACAAGGATAAGGACATCTTTCCAGCACACAGGACAAGGCATCTAGCCAGCATACAGGACAAGACATCTAGCCAGCACACAAGACTCGGCATCCAACGAGCTCTTGCTGAAGATTGCCATATATACAATTCCCATACCAGTAAGAACCTCTCCTCTCCTCAAGAGCATCAGCATTTACCCTGAATGGCCATTGAAAAAGGATCCTAACACACAAACATGTATAAGCACACACAAGCAAGTACAAGGCATAACACCACAACAGGACATCCTCAATCATATCACAACACATTCAGCATGTTCAAAACACACAACACATGCGAATTTGGCACACACAACCTATCTCAAGAGTTTGAAATTGCCTAGCTGATCCTCAAGTCAATTTGCAACTCATGCATATAATAAACCACGCATCTGCATACATAATAGCATAGTTAATTACCAAATTTATAAATCAAACAACAAGGATCTCTGGTGAAACTGATGAAGTATAGATCCTACCTTTCTTGTCTCTGAACAAGTAGTTATCCCTTTAATTTTATTAAGAGGATGCAAACCATCTATATAACCTTAAGGCAAAGAAAAAACCATACTAAGCATACATAATTCAGAAACCAAATATACAACCTAGTTTCTTACTAATTCAACTCACCAAACCTATTAGAAACTTGTGATCAGATGCCGCAGGAACCTCCCCCTTGGATATATGATGTTACAGCCAGGAACACAACAAGAATCAACCTGATTTACCATCCTAATTAACCATGCAAATTTCGGTACTAAGATAGGGCAATAGAGCAGATTGTAATTTCATGCGTAAGGGGTTTAGGGGTTGTGATTTCATGATAATATGGAATAATTAGCTGCCAAATACACATACATTTAAAAGGAACAATATTAGAAGTTAATAGACAATGCAACTGGCAAAAATCGGCAAAAATCGGCAACAATAGGGCAAGGTTATAGGGCATGCTAATTTTACACATAAGGAAGATTCAAAAGGATGAATTCATGATATTACAACATGAATAGGTGCCAAAAAATCTTACAAATGAGAAGAACAACAACAGAAACCAATTGAAGATTTAATTAAAGATTTTGGCTCCCAACCCTAAGAGATTGTGATAAGAAAAAGTACATTGAGAATCTAACTTTCTGATGATGAAACCAAGATAGCAACTTAAAGGATGGAAAGAGGTTTCCAACAAGCTATTATTTGGAGAAATCTAACGAAGGATAAAGGAATTCGACTAGGATGAATGTTTGAAGAATTTCGGCAGCAAGGTAGGGAGTAGAGCTTGATTACGTGATGATGTTGTGGTTTATGGTGTGTGGCCAGCTGGATAGTTTATAGGATTAATGGGATTAATTTGTTCTACTTTTAAGGCTTGATATAAGGAGATAAACCTTAGAATTATTTCCTAATTTTAGGAGATATACCATTTTTGATAAGAAAGAACCAAGAAGGAAATGAAATCAACCGAAAGAGGAAAGAACCTTTAATATGATTTTTGGCTATCATACATCCATTTTTTCAAGGCCTAAATGGTCCTTTCACTTGTACTGGCTTCTGGATTTCTCGAACACAAAATAGGGGTCTCACAGTGCTTGTGTTTGGTTAAGGATAACTTGCTGGATTTCTGTATGTTGTACTTGCTTGTGTTTGCTTGTAATTGTTTGTGTGTTAGGATCCTCTTTCCGGTGGTCATTCGGGGTAAGTGACTGATTCTCTTAGGGAGAGGAGAGGTACTTACTAGTATAGGTATTGTATGGGTGATTGTTCCTAGCACGTGCATGCTGGATATCTTGTATACCAGTTCGAGTCCAGACATCAAGATGCCATTATGCCAGTTCGAGTCCAGATGTGGGATGCCTTGTACCTCAATTCAAGTTTGTGTGGCAAGATACCCTGCATCTCAGTTTGAGTCTGCGTGGTAGGATGTCTTGTATGCCAGTTCGAGTCTAGACATCAGGATGCCCCTTATGCCAGTTCGAGTCTGGACATAGGGATGTGTGAAGGCCTGTTGTTTGTGCTTATGATTTAATGAGTTTTAGTTTATGTGTTTTGTGTTTGTTTGCTTGTTATGATTATGGTTGACTAGGTTTCGGCCCTATCTATTTCTGTGTGTGCTTGTGACCCTACTGAGATTCTTGTAATCTCACCACCCTTATTCTTCTCCTTTTTCAGGTATAGGTTCATGCTTTGCTGGTGATACGATGGTCTGAGATCAAGGCTGCACGGCAGGATAATTTGCTTCACATATACAAATGAACTATCTTTCTAGTTTTGATTTCTGTCCTGTCCCTTCTTATCCCAAAATTATGATGTGGACAGTTGTTGATGTTTTGAGATTCCTTTGGGACTTATGTGTTATGTTTATAAGTCTTCCGTTGATGTTTTCTTTCACTCCATATAAGCCAAAATATTGCTTAATGAATTTACATGCTCCAACATTTTAAAGCATGTGAATGAACTAATAAAATTAAAAACTAGTAAGACTTGACCCTTGTAGGATTCAGATGGGTCCTTGCGAGGGCTTGTTTGGGTTCTACGACGTTAAGGATCCTTATAGGTAGGCATTGGGCCCTTACACCCGACAAGTGTAGCCTGGATGCTATAACGACCCCAATTCCTACCTATTAATATTTGCTCCGGTTAAAGTCATTACCGCAGTGAAACCCAAACAAGCCCAAAGACACATAAGACCTATCTGAATCCCACCAGGCTTACTCACTAAGTCTTCGACTTTTAGCATGTTCATTCTACATGTTTAATAACAATTGGAGCTGATATTGGACAATTATTCTGGTATCATACGGAGTGAGTAAAAACATCAGCGGAAGTCTTTAAATTAAATAATTGGATTCATAACACACAAGTCCCGTAAGGATCCAAATAACCAGCAAGAATTTCTCCAACATAGTCAAAAATAACAAGCAAAGAAGGAATCTTAAAATAAACCAGAAAGTAGTCCAATTTTTATTAAAGTTATATGCGCTAGTAATCAAAGAACAGGTATGCAAAAGTGATGTGATATCGTCCCGCTGTACAGCCTTGATCTCACACACTGGTACCACAAGCAGTGAATGTACCTAAGCCTGAAAAAAAAATGGTGAAAACAACGGAATGAGATTACAAGAATCTCAATAGGGTCACAACATAATATGATTTGCAGAAACCATAAACACAAATCTCCCGAACAACATCTGATCATTCCTACGCAACAAAAGGGATTCATACAATTCAAAGATTTAATTAAAAAGGGTAGGGCCGAATCTAAGGCTGAGGGGGACTACAAACACTTCCAAAAAGTATCAGAAGTACATAGGCAGACAGAACTCATCAGAAAACGCCATTCCCTTCCACCTCTGTTGTCTAAGGCTTACTGCACGAAAGGTAATTGGTTAACACACAAGCGAATCAGCAAGCCTATTCATATTGTCACACAAGCACAAAACATCCCAAGCCACACAAGGACAAGGGCATCCCAAACCACACAAGGATAAGGGCTTCCAAAACCACGCAAGGATAAGGGCTTCCTGCCACACAAGGACACTACTTCTGGCCACATAAGGACCAGACTTCCAGCGAGCTCTTGCTGGGATTTTCCACCCATACGACTCCCACACTAGTAAGAAGCTCCCCTCTTACTAGGAGCATCAGCGCTTACCCCGAATGGCCACCGAAAAAGGATCCTATCACACAAACACGTACCATCACACACAGGCAAACACAAAGCACAAAACCACAACAAGGTATTCTCAATTCTGTCAGATCACATTCAACATTATAAATACACATCATACATGCAAGCTAGGCACTCCTAACCTACCTTAAGGGATTTGGTATAGCCTAGAAATTCCTCAATTCAATCCGCAACTCAAGCATGCATTATTTAATATGAGTGCGCATATTGTTTCACAATCATAGGTACCGAAATCAACTAAGCAAACGACGAGGTCTCTAGAGAAACCGATGAGGCATAGATCCTACCTTTTTTGTCTCTGAACAAGAAGTTACTCCTTTTCCCTTACTAGATGCTTCCGAACCACCTAAGTCATCATTAGGTAATGACAAAAAAACAAATTAAGCGTGCATACGCAATAACCAAGTAAATAACCGATCAGAAACCAGTGATCAGATGCCGCATGTTCCTCCCCCTTGGATGTGTGATGTGATAGCCAAAAACTTAACGATTCAACCTGATTTACCATCCTAATTAACTATGCAAAGTTCGGCACTAAGAGTAAGGCACAAGACAATTTTTGACTTCATGTATTCAAGGGATGAAATCATAATTGTTCACTATGAAAGGATTCTAAACAATCATATGAATAAGGGCAACAATATTAGAGATCAATCAAAGGCAGAATTATACAAATCTTAAAACCTAATTCCGCCTCTAATTTTCAACTTATCTTTTGTTAAAGAAATACGAACATCTAAACCAAAAAACATATATTTTTGGAAAGAGGATGAAGAGAGCTTTCCAACAAGCTATTATTTGCAGGATTCTGACAAACGATGAAGGAGTTATGCTACATTGAAGTTCAAGAAAAGTTTGGTAGTTCCGCCGAGTTTCGACTTTTCTTTTGACAAACAATTACCAATTTACAAACACCAAAACAAATATGGTTGGAAATAAGATGAAGAGAGCTTTCCAACAAGCTATTATTTGCAGGAATCTGACAAACGATGAAAGAGTTATGCTATATTGAAGTTCAAGAAGATTTTGGCGGTTCTGCCGAGTTTTGACTTTTCTTTTGAAAATAATTACGAATGTACAAACAAAAAACAAATATGAAATTACGAATGTACAAACAAAAAACAAATATGGATAGAAATAGGATGAAGAGATCTTTCCAAAAAGCTAGTATTTTCAGGAATCCAACAAACTATGAGAGAGTTATACTATATTGAAGTTCAAGAAGATTTTGGCAGTTCTGCCGAGTATCGACTTTTCTTATGAGAAAGAAATACTAATCTCCTGAAAAAAAACCAAATATGGTTGGAAAGAGAATGAAGAGGGCTGTCCAAAAAGCTATTATTTTCAGAAATCCGACAAGCGATGAGAAAGTTATGCTGGTTTAAAATTTCAACGAATTTTGGTAGATATCTAGAGGTGTAAGGGTTTTAGGCTATACGAGTTTTGTGTATTTTCTATGAATGATTTTTTGTGGGGTTGGCTTCCTATTTATAATGGATGGGTATGGAATTAAGATTACTACTTTAAAATCTTTATTAAAGTAAGATAACTACCATATTTACATTCTGTAACTATCCCCTTTTAATTTTAGGGATTTTAATTCCTAAGGTGATTATCAACAAATTAAGAACCATTAAAAGCAACTAATACCAGAAATAATTACCAAACATTCCTTACCAATTTCGGTCATCACATATCCTTTTCCTCAGGGGAAAAATGGTCTTTTCACCTGCATTGGCTTCTGGACTTCTAGGACTCAAAATTCAGGATCTCACAGATGCCCCATTAACGGTTCAAGTCCGGATGTGGGATAACTTGTATCTCAGTTCAAGTCTGTGTGGCAAGATGCCCTGTATCTCAGTTCAAGTCTGTGTGGCAGAATAATCTTTATGCCAGTTTAAGTATGGATGTAGAGATGTGAGAAGGCCTGTTGATTGTGTTTATGATTTAACAAGTTTCTACCTATATATGTGTTTGTGCTTGTCTGCCGATTGTGTTTTTGATTTAATAGTTTCGGCCCTACTTATTTGTGTGAGCTTGCGAATTGATTAACCTCCTATTAGTGTACGCATTAATCTTATGTTTGTTGGGAGATGTTTGATTGGATTTTTGCAGATCCTAAGATGTTGTGACCGTAGAGAGATTCTTGTAATCTCATCCCATTGTTTTTCCTCCTTTTGTTTGTTTGATGTTTTTCCTTATCCCTGAGAAAAATAAAGGGAGGGGGTGAGATCAAAGGACCTCAGTGGGAGTACCGCGTCATAAGCACAACGTGGGAATAGAGGCAATCACTAAATCAGTTTACAAACCAAGTACGTAACACAATTGAGTCTCATGCTCATATATGCACATAACGAAATCCACAAAGCACAATCCACAATGCATAATGCACGACGCGTGATTATCAAAACATTATGCAACGGCTAATATGCCCAAAACCTACCGGGGCAGACAGAAACCACTTCCGAATAATCCCCGTTAAAGGATCATCTGGAAGCCCATTGATGGTTTTAATTTAACAGTTTCATATGTATTCAAACCCCTACCATCAAGGTTGTCCGAAACTGAATGGAGAAATCAAATTATCAGATTCCATCTCAGTTTCGTAGATACATACATATAGCATTATGAGAACTGATTGTTTATAGTGCACTTGAGTTACCATTCATACAGATATATCCTCCATAACCCTCCAAGGTAAGCAACTGTCCCCTCAGCTGGGATCCCCATATACTTACCTAGCTTGATCAAGCATAGTTCGTCAATTCCAGTAAATCCCTAAGAAAATACTTATACTACATTGTTTAGGAAAAACTTGTAATGCATGCTATGTATTTATACCGTTCCACATCAGGCCGATCTCACATTTTTAACAAGTCTCCCTTGTGTTGCCACACACTCAGTTACCAGCAGCAATCCACTCATGGCAACACAATGCACATCACACAGCCATCATGCTTAGTTTTGAACATACATTTAATGCGTTCCAAAGCATGACAAGCATTCATATGAGTCTAACATGATTAGTTATCAGAGTACCAGCAATGCCTCTATTCAAATCAAACCATGCAATCCAATTTTAATTACACAAATCAACCAGTACGCATATGCAGATGAAACTTAAACTCCCACCTCTTGTCGCACTGACGACGTACCAGTGACACCTTTGCCTTTCTCAGCTGCCGCAATATCACCTATACACATAAGGCAGTCATAGAACCGTAAGCTAATCTGAATTCAAGTGATCAGAAACTAAAACTGAAATTAAAACCTAAAGGACCCTCTCACAATTACCACTCAACACTCCTCTGCAATGGAACAATTTAACCACTCCATAAACTCACAACCATTCCCCCTTAATCACAACTCTGACCAGAAAACATTCACACATTACAGTACCACCCAAGCAACCAATACACCCAATTCATCGAGAACTTTCGAATTCCACCCTCTGACACTGTTCACCCGAGAATTACATAAAGCTTTCAGGGTGTTTCCAGACTCAATCACTCACTAAATTAGCTCAGCAACATTACTAGCAACCTAAAAAACTAACTTAGAAGCATGGAAGCAAGAATTAAACCACTTACCAGTAAACCCTCAATTTTCGTCCAGAATGAAAACAGTGTAGAAATCACTCCTACCCACCAAACTACCAGTGGAAACGTGTTGAAAACACTGGGAAAGTGTTAGGGTATGATCCCCTAACGATTTCTGAGGTAAAACTGAGTTGAAGGTGAATGTTGGTAGATGAAAGAAAAACGGGGAAAGACAATTAGGGTAGATGAAATGAATGGTCTGCTGGGTTTAATGCACAAATGGCAAGACTTGGCAAGACTTAAGTGTAACTAATGGGTTAGCTAGTATATGAGCTGACACAATGAATTTGGGCTGAGACTGAATTGGGCTAAATCCCAAGGTCTACTAAGTACAGAAATTCTAATTTCACAGCCCGTATCATCCCAAATGACCCGAATAAAATTTTGCGTAACAAGACGGATGTCTGAGATTTCGGTTAATCAATTGGGCTTACGAATAGTGTTTGGGCTCGATGAATAGTATTTGGGCTTGATGAATAGTAATCGACCCAAAAATTCATGGTCACTCAAAACGGGTCATAATCTGTCAAATTCCAATTTCCACTGACTCAATCCTCAATCACGCATTGTAACGTACTCTTGATCACACCTAGACAACCTAAAACACTCAAACACGCTAAGGACTCCCTAAGGCTGAGGCACCCAACGTAAGAAAAAATTTATGAATCGAATCTGCACTCTATCGTAAGCTACTCTCAGAAGGGTGAGGTCTCACATCTTACCCTCCTTATAAGAATTTCGTCCTCGACCCGAATTGTTGAACAACTGTGGATACTGCTCTTTCATCAGTTGTTCTGGTTCCCAAGTCCGTTCTTCCATCACGTCACTTCGCCACAAGACTGAAACTATCGGCACGGAACGACTTCGCAACTGTTTCACTGCTCTGTCTACTATCGCTACCGGTTGAGTCTGATATGACAAGTCGTTGGCGATCTCTATTGGCGGGGACTCCAACACATGCGATGAATCTGGCACATACTTCTGTAGCATCGACACAAGGAACACATTGTGAATTCCCTCCAACTCTGACGGTAAATTCAACCGGTAGGCTACCGGCCCAACTCGGGCTGTAATACTGTATGGACCAATATATCGAGGTGTTAGTTTACCTCGCTGTCGAAATCTGATTACGCCTTTCCATGGTGCTACCTTCAAAAATACTTTATCCCCCACAGCAAACTCCAAGTTCTGTCTGCGATTATCAGCATAATTCTTTTGTCTGTCTTGAGTTGTCTTCAGCCTTTGCCGAATCAGTGTCAATTGTTCTACTGCCTGATCGATTAGTTCAGGACCATCAAGTTTCCGTTCACCAACTTCGTCCCAGCACAACGGCGTGCGGCATCGTCTCCCATACAACGTTTCATATGGCGCCATGCCAATGGAAACCTGAAAACTGTTGTTGTAAGCGAATTCTGCTAACGGTAAGCATCGTTCCCACGACGTCTGTCTCTCCAACACACATGCCCGAAGCATGTCCTCCAAGGTCTGTATCATTCTCTCCGATTGTCCATCTGTTTATGGATGAAAGGCGGTGCTGAAGTTCAACTTTGTATCCAAGGCATTGTGAAATTGCTTCCAAAGTCTAGAAGTAAAACGCGGATCTTTATCTGACACAATGGATACCGGGACTCCATGTAGCTTCACTATCTCGTCAAGATATTTCATGGCCAATTTCTCTGGTGTATCCGTCGTTTTAATGGGGAGAAAGTGTGCAGACTTCGTCAGTCTGTCCACTATCACCCATATTGCATCATGGCCTCGCTGTGACCTCGGCAAACCTATCACAAAATCCATTGTCACATATTCCCATTTCCATTCCGGAATAGGTAATGATTGTAGTAATCCTGCAGGTCTCTGATGTTCTGCCTTGACTTGCTGACACACTAAACACTTTTCCATGAACTCTGCAATGTGTCTCTTCATCCCTGACCACCAATACTGCTCTCGTATGTCTCTGTACATTTTGGTGCTGCCTGGATGAATTGAAAACGTTGAACTATGTGCTTCCATCAAAATTAACTGTCGCAGCTTCTCATCACGGAGAATACACACTCGACCACGAAATGTCAAGATGCCATCCTCTCGTATACGGTATTCACTGGCCATGCTAGTACCACTGTCATCGCCCTCAACCTGCTGTCGTACTCGAACCATTACTGCATCTTCGAGTTGCTTGGTTCATATTTCGTCAAGCAAAGTAGGCTTTACAACGAGCTGCGCAACCAAAGCCCCTGAATCATCACTGTCTAGCCGAACTCTGGATGCTCTCAAACACATCAACATAGGCATGTGTTCTGCTCGTACGCAGGCTAAGGACGTTACCGTCTTCCTACTCAATGCGTCCGCTACAACATTCGCCTTGCCTGGATGATAGTCGATTACCAGGTCATAATCTTTGATCAATTCCAGCCATCTCCGCTGTCTCAAATTCAACTCCTTTTGGAGTGAGCAGATACTTGAGACTTTTGTGATCAGTGAACATTCTGCACGTCTCACCGTACAAGTAGTGTCGCCAGATTTTAAGCGCGAATACCACTACTGCCAATTCCAGATCGTGAGTCGGATAATTAATCTCATGCGGCCGCAACTGTCTCGATGCATACGCCACCACTTTTCCTCCTTGCATCAACACACCGCCCAATCCCATCCTTGATGCTTCGCTGTATACCACATACCCCTTACCGCTGGTCGGTAAAGTGAGAATTGGGGCGGATACTAGTCTGGACTTCAGTTCCTGGAAACTTTGTTCACATTGCTCTGTCCATTCGAAAGGAACTCCTTTGCGTGTTAAACGCGTCAATGGTCCAGCCAAAATAGAAAAATTCTCCACAAAACGTCTGTAATAGCCTGCCAATCCAAGGAAACTGCGAATTTCTGTAACACTTCGTGGGGGTTCCCAAGACACAATTGGTTCTATCTTCTTGGGATCGACTAGAATGCCGTCGGCTGACACTATATGTCCCAAAAATCCAACTTCACGCAACCAGAATTCACACTTAGAAAATTTGGCATATAATTGCCGAGTTCGAAGTATGTCTAACACAGTCTTCAAATGCAACAAATGCTCCTCTTCTGACTTGGAATAAACCAAGATGTCATCTATGAACACAATGACAAATTGATCTAAGTACTCCTGGAACACTCTGTTCATAAGGTCCATGAACATAGCTGGAGCGTTAGTCACACCAAACGGCATCACCAAAAATTCATAATGGCCGTAGCGTGAGCGAAAAGCTTTCTTCAGAACGTCAGTTTCGCTAACCCTCAGCTGATGGTAACCAGATCGCAAATCGATCTTTGAAAACACTGATGCTCCTTGCAGCTGGTTGAACAAATCATAAATCCGTGGCAATGGATATTGATTCTTCACTGTGACCCGATTTAGCTGTCTATAGTCGATGCACAATCGAAGTGTGCCGTCCTTCTTCTTCACGAATAATACTGGTGCATCCCACGGAGAGACAGTGGGTCTGATAAACCCTCTGTTCACCAAATCTTCCAACTGCGTCTTTAATTCCTTTAACTCTGCTGGTGCCATCCGGTACGGGGCAATGGAGACAGGAGATGTACCCGGCAATAGTTCAATCTCGAACTCGATCTCCCTCTCCGGTGGTAAACCTGTTACTTCTTCAGGAAATACATCGGGATAGTCTTTCACCACGGGCACACTACTCAATTCCGGGAATTTGGCTGTTACATCACGAACATGTGCCAAGAATGCTACACAACCCTTGTTGATCATTTGTCCTGCACTCATCCACGAGATCACACAAGATGGAACTACTCTCCGATCACCCACAAAACAGAATTTTGTAGCATCGGGCAAACTGAACCATACTTTCTTCGTGAAACAATCCACTCGTGCTCTGTACTTGGCCAAACAATCCATACCCAAAATGACGTCCACTTCTCTGATATCCAATGGAACCAAGTCTACTTCAACCTCTGCAGTACCCATCTTCAAAATACAATTCAGATACACTGTGCTACAACCCTGTTGTTCACCTAATGGAGTCAAAACCGCTATGGGTGGTTCTAGGGGTGACAACTTCCTATCTGCACTCCTAATTACTCTAGGACTGACAAAAGATCTATTCGCTCCAGGGTCTATTAATACTCTAGCAGGAATGGAAAAACAGTAAGCGTACCTGTCACAACGTCAGGGTTGGCGCTTGCCTCCGTTTCTACCAAAGTAAACAAACGCGCCTGCGGCCTTTGTTGTGGTCGATACTGTGACTGACCTGTGATCTCGCTACCAGATGGTCGTCCTGTTTGTAGTCTGTTCTGTGGTCTGGAAGATCCCTGTGAGCCCATATGACTCACACCAAACCTTTGGGCTACTGGCACTGGCATCACTGGAGCTCTTGGCTGATATGTCATGGTTCGCAGTGCTTCTCCTCTAGGACACTCTCTCGCCATATGCCCAAACTGATTACAATTGAAACAGCGAGCTGGATGTGGACATGGTGGGAGGTGGAATTCTCTACAATTTGGACACCTGGGATATGATGATGGTCTACTGGAACTTAATGCTGACTGAGCTGGTTGTGCCTTAGTCACAAAAGAAGATGTTCCCTGTGATCGAGTCGGTGCAGTAAAGTAAGGAGTAAACCTCTTGTCAAACCTCCCACTATGTCTCGCAGAATCCCTCCCAGGGACAAATTCCCTCGGTCTACCAACCTGATACTTCTGTCCTCGAGCAATCGTTTCAGACTTAACAGCTTCCACCACTAACTTCTTGAAGTCTGTGCTTGTGTTTGGACCCATGATAGTCCGAATATTATGATTCAGACCTTGCTCGAATCGACTGGCCAAAATTCTCATATCTTGTTCCAATTCTGGCACGAAATGAGTTAATGCCCGAAATTCCGTTTCATATTCGGCCACTGTCTTGTTTTCTTGTCGTAACATATAGAACTCAGACCGTTTGTCAGCCTGGAAATGTGGCGGGAAAAATCGTTCATCAAACTCATGTTCGAATTCCCCCCACGTGGGTCGTCCCCCATATTGATTCCTGATGGTACTCCACCAGGTAGCCGCATCTCGTTCCAGCAAACGAGTAGCCAAGATCGTCCTCTCTTCATCAGATACTCGCAAGTCTTGGGCAGTAAGCACAATTTTATCTTTCCACTTCCTGGCCACCATTGCATCGCTGGAGCCATAAAAACTTTCACAACCCAAATGTCTGGCTTCTTTCAGCATCTTTGACACCCGAAGTGGTAGCCTAGCACCCTGAACGTCCTGTGCTTCCTGTTGTACTTCAGGCTGATCTGGTACCTGTACGTACTTGTGGCTATGCAGCTACAGTTTGCATCATTTGTATCGTTTGCTGCATCTGACTCAACGTCGTTTGTAACGCCGTCAACACCTGTACTAAGGCAAAATCCTGAGCTATAGGTGCTGCCTGTGCTGCCTGTGTCTGATGCGCTTCAACTGCTGGTCCATTAGCATCGGACCTCTCATCAACCCCTGCTGCTTGCACTCGGCGTGTCGGTCTCCTAACTTTCTTCTTAGGTGCCATCTAATCTCACTGAACACACAACCATAGTACAAACCTAGAATCAACACAACTAATAATAACTAGACTCACTCTATGCTGGACAAAGAACGTACTGTGAGTGTGATGCGTTTGTAAAATATGTTAGTTCAAAATCAGTTTGTACGTCCCGTACACACGAAACAACCATGCTCTGCTACCAACCCTGTGAGGACCTATTCCCGGTAAATGGGAACCTCACCGTCGTGCAACCCCGATCGACCCAACGAGTGGATCAATCGGAACCACACAAGGCTTACTGTAAAATCATTTCCAAATCATGAAACTTTCCTTTGAAATTGAAGCATGGCATGTTATTACAAAAACTCGGCAAAATCAACAAGGAAATTATTACCGGAAGTCTTTTATCTCACACATATCAACCCACGATATAATTTTGTCACACATTTCACATAATATCGTACTGTCATTTAAACTTATGCAGTATAAAATTAAAATCCCAGATTCACACGTTTAGCATACATATGCACAAGTCTAGTGTGTACCTACAACACAAATAATGCCGAGTGTCCAAAATGTGTGGAGTACAATGTCCAGCCCTACGACCAACAATGGAATAGTAACCTGGAAGCTGAACTGCTAGTCTCTCAATTTAGCCCTGAGAAAAATAAAGGGAGGGGGTGAGATCAAAGGACCTGAGTGGGAGTACCACGTCATAAACACAACGTGGGAATAGAGGCAATTACTAAATCAGTTTACAAACCAAGTACGTAACACAATTGAGTCTCATGCTCATATATGCACATAACGAAATCCACAATGCACAATGCACAATACATAATGCACGACGCGTGATTATCAAAACATTATGCAACGGCTAATACGCCCAAAACCTACCGGGGCAGACACAAACCACTTCCGAATAATCCCCGCTAAAGGATCACCTGGAAGCCCATTGATGGTTTTAATTTAACAGTTTCATATGTATTCAAACCCCTACCATCAAGGTTGTCCGAAACTGAATGGAGAAATCAAATTATCAGATTCCATCTCAGTTTCGTAGATACATGCATATAGCATTATGAGAACTGATTGTTTATAGTGCACTTGAGTAACCATTCATACAGATATATCCTCCATAACCCTCCAAGGTAAGCAACTGTCCCCTCAGCTGGGATCCCCATATACTTACCTAGCTTGATCAAGCATAGTTCGTCAATTCCAGTAAATCCCTAAGAAAATACTTATACTACATTGTTTAGGAAAAACTTGTAATGCATGCTATGTATTTATACCGTTCCACATCAGGCCGATCTCACATTTTTAACAAGTCTCCCTTGTGTTTCCACACACTCAGTTACCAGCAGCAATCCACTCATGGCAACACAATGCACATCACACAGCCATCATGCTTAGTTTTGAACATACATTTAATGCGTTCCAAAGCATGACAAGCATTCATATGAGTCTAACATGATTAGTTATCAGAGTACCAGCAATGCCTCTATTCAAATCAAACCATGCAATCCAATTTTAATTAAACAAATCAACCAGTACGCATATGCAGATGAAACTTAAACTCCCGCCTCTTGTCGCGCTGACGACGTACCAGCGACACCTTTGCCTTTCTCAGCTGCCGCAATATCACCTATACACATAAGGCAGTCATAGAACCGTAAGCTAATCTGAATTCAAGTGATCAGAAACTAAAACTGAAATTAAAACCTAAAGGACCCTCTCACAATTACCACTCAACACTCCTCTGCAATGGAACAATTTAACCACTCCATAAACTCATAACCATTCCCCCTTAAATTCAACTCTGACCAGCAAACATTCACACATTACAGTTGTGAGGACCCGTTCCCGGTAAATGGGAGCCTCACCGCCGTGCAACCCCGATCGACCCAACGGGTGGATCAATCGGAACCACACAAGGCTTACTGTAAAAATCATTTCCCATTCTTGAAACTTTTCTTTGAAATTGAAGCATGGCACGTTATAATAAAAACTCGGCAAAATCAACAACGGAATTATTAACCGTCAGCGGAAGTCTTTTACACATATCAACCCACGATATAATTCTGTCACACATTTCACATAATATCTCACTGTCATATAAACTTTGCAGTATAAAATTTAAATTCCAGATTCACACGTTTAGCATACATATGCACACGTCAATGTATACCTACAACACAAATAATGCCGAGTGTCCAAAATGTGTGGAGTACAATGTCCAGCCCTACGACCAACAATGGAATCGTAACCTGGGAGCTGAACTGCTAGTCTCTCAATTTAGCCCTGAGGAAAATAAAGCAAGGGGGGGTGAGATCAAAGGACCTCAGTGGGAGTACCGCGTCATAAGCACAAACGTTGGAATAGAGGCAGTTACTAAATCAGTTTGTAAAGCAAGTACGTAACACAATTGAGTCTCATGCTCATATATGCACATAACGAAATTCACAATGCACAATGCACAATGCACGA
>JAEPBF010000316.1:46199-147869 GCA_019739055.1 Passiflora organensis
CGGATTGGCAGTTCTTTTAACAGAGCTGCGGCGCGTCGCTTCCTACATTTCGTCAATGGGAGTGGTCTGATCGATATGCCACTCCTTGGCAACGATTTTACTTGGTTTAATTCTCAGAGTGCTTCCAGAATTGATCGGGTTTTGGCATCACCCACTTGGTGTCTGCATTTCAGTCGTCATAGGGTATACGCTGGCGATAAGGGCTTTTCGGATCACGTCCCATTAATTCTGAAAACTGATTCTTTCTTCTGGGGCTTTAGATCGTTTCGTTCGTGGGATTTCTGGTGGGAGGACAAACATTTCATTGACACGGTCGAGAATTATTGGCAGGAGGCAGGACAGTATTTCCCAGGCGCTTTCGGTGTAGTTAAGAAGCTGGCTTTCTTAAAGAAGAAGCTCAAAGTCTGGCATACTGACACTTTCGGCGCATTGGAAAACAGGCTGCAGACCATTTTGGCTGAACTAGATTCTTTAGATCAGAATAGAAGGGGTTTGGGGGCAGATTCGTCAGTGAGATATGACACATTACAAGTTCAGAAGTGGGATTTGAAGAAGAAGGTTGAGGCTATGTGGAGGCAGAAGTCAAGACAACAATGGCTCAAGCTTAGGGATAAAAACAGCAAGTTTTTTCATTCATGTGCTTCCCTGCGGCCTTGCAATAACTTCATTGGGTCAGTGAAAGTCAATGGTATGGATAGGATTAAGCCAGTCGAGATCAAGGCTGAAGCAGTTACATATTTTCAGAAGATTTTTGCGGGTGAGAGTATCAGGTGGATAGGACTGGGCAGGCTCAATTTACCAAAGTTATCATCCGCTGCAGCAGCCAATCTTGAAGGCCCATTCCTTGATGAGAAAATAAAGAGCGCTGTTTGGGAGTGTGGCAGTCACAAGGCTCCAGGACCAGATGGTTTTAATTTCTATTTCATTAAGAAAGCATGGAAAGTGATTGGCGAGGACATCACAACCATGGTGAAGGAATTTCACTCCAGTGGAGCTTTGCCTCGCGGGATAAACAAAAGTTTCATTACTTTGATCCCCAAGATACCAAGTGCAGCAGATTTCAATTCATATAGGCCTATTAGTCTCATAAATAGTTTGTACAAGATCATTGCCAAGATATTGTCCAGACGGCTTAAGCGAGTAATGGATCAGTTAATTTCTCCTTTTCAAACTGGATTTATGGAAGGACGGTATATAGCTGATTCGATTATGGTTGCCAACGAACTCATACACACCATGAAGAAGTCAAAACAAAGAGGCTGGTGCTTCAAATTAGATTTGCAGAAGGCGTATGACTCGGTAGATTGGGCTTTTCTACTTGAGGTGATGCAATAGATGGGTTTCGGTAGCCATTGGAGGAGGTGGATTATGACGTGTATTTCCACAGCTCGTTGTGCAGTTCTTATCAATGGTGTACCGACAGCGGCATTTGATATGGGGAGAGGCTTGCGACAAGGCGATCCGCTATCACCATTATTGTTTAATTTAGTGGCGGAGGTTTTGTCAAGGCTGACTGTTAGAGCGGCTGACTGTCAAATGTTTCAGGGTATAAATATCGGGAGTTTACAGCTAACGCATCTCCAGTATGCTGATGATGTTATGCTTTTTAGCCATGGAGACCAGCAGGGGATACTCAGCCTAAAGAGAATTTTGAGATGTTATGAGTTCCTATCCGGCTTAAAGATCAATTTCTTCAAATAAGGATTGGTAGGGATCAATGTGTCTAATGGGGAGGCGCTTTCGGTGTAGTTAAGAAGCTGGCTTTCTTAAAGAAGAAGCTTAAAGTCTGGCATACTGACACTTTCGGCGCATTGGAAAACAGGCTGCAGACCATTTTGGCTGAACTAGATTCTTTAGATCAGAATAGAAGGGGTTTGGGGGCAGATTCGTCAGTGAGATATGACACATTACAAGTTCAGAAGTGGGATTTGAAGAAGAAGGTTGAGGCTATGTGGAGGCAGAAGTCAAGACAACAATGGCTCAAGCTTAGGGATAAAAACAGCAAGTTTTTTCATTCATGTGCTTCCCTGCGGCCTTGCAATAACTTCATTGGGCAGTGAAAGTCAATGGTATGAATAGGATTAAGCCAGTCGAGATCAAGGCTGAAGCGGTTACATATTTTCAGAAGATTTTTGCGGGTGAGAGTATCAGGTGGATAGGACTGGGCAGGCTCAATTTACCAAAGTTATCATCCGCTGCAGCAGCCAATCTTGAAGGCCCATTCCTTGATGAGAAAATAAAGAGCGCTGTTTGGGAGTGTGGCAGTCACAAGGCTCCAGGACCAGATGGTTTTAATTTCTATTTCATTAAGAAAGCATGGAAAGTGATTGGCGAGGACATCACAACCATGATGAAGGAATTTCACTCCAGTGGAGCTTTGCCTCGCGGGATAAACAACCGTTTCATTACTTTGATCCCCAAGATACCAAGTGCAGCAGATTTCAATTCATATAGGCCTATTAGTCTCATAAATAGTTTGTACAAGATCATTGCCAAGATATTGTCCAGACGGCTTAAGCGAGTAATGGATCAGTTAATTTCTCCTTTTCAAACTGGATTTATGGAAGGACGGTATATAGCTGATTCGATTATGGTTGCCAACGAACTCATACACACCATGAAGAAGTCAAAACAAAGAGGCTGGTGCTTCAAATTAGATTTGCAGAAGGCGTATGACTCGGTAGATTGGGCTTTTCTACTTGAGGTGATGCAATAGATGGGTTTCGGTAGCCATTGGAGGAGGTGGATTATGACGTGTATTTCCACAGCTCGTTGTGCAGTTCTTATCAATGGTGTACCGACAGCGGCATTTGATATGGGGAGAGGCTTGCGACAAGGCGATCCGCTATCACCATTATTGTTTAATTTAGTGGCGGAGGTTTTGTCAAGGCTGACTGTTAGAGCGGCTGACTGTCAAATGTTTCAGGGTATAAATATCGGGAGTTTACAGCTAACGCATCTCCAGTATGCTGATGATGTTATGCTTTTTAGCCATGGAGACCAGCAGGGGATACTCAGCCTAAAGAGAATTTTGAGATGTTATGAGTTCCTATCCGGCTTAAAGATCAATTTCTTCAAATAAGGATTGGTAGGGATCAATGTGTCTAATGGGGAGGCGCTTTCGGTGTAGTTAAGAAGCTGGCTTTCTTAAAGAAGAAGCTTAAAGTCTGGCATACTGACACTTTCGGCGCATTGGAAAACAGGCTGCAGACCATTTTGGCTGAACTAGATTCTTTAGATCAGAATAGAAGGGGTTTGGGGGCAGATTCGTCAGTGAGATATGACACATTACAAGTTCAGAAGTGGGATTTGAAGAAGAAGGTTGAGGCTATGTGGAGGCAGAAGTCAAGACAACAATGGCTCAAGCTTAGGGATAAAAACAGCAAGTTTTTTCATTCATGTGCTTCCCTGCGGCCTTGCAATAACTTCATTGGGCAGTGAAAGTCAATGGTATGAATAGGATTAAGCCAGTCGAGATCAAGGCTGAAGCGGTTACATATTTTCAGAAGATTTTTGCGGGTGAGAGTATCAGGTGGATAGGACTGGGCAGGCTCAATTTACCAAAGTTATCATCCGCTGCAGCAGCCAATCTTGAAGGCCCATTCCTTGATGAGAAAATAAAGAGCGCTGTTTGGGAGTGTGGCAGTCACAAGGCTCCAGGACCAGATGGTTTTAATTTCTATTTCATTAAGAAAGCATGGAAAGTGATTGGCGAGGACATCACAACCATGGTGAAGGAATTTCACTCCAGTGGAGCTTTGCCTCGCGGGATAAACAACAGTTTCATTACTTTGATCCCCAAGATACCAGGTGCAGCAGATTTCAATTCATATAGGCCTATCAGTCTCATAAATAGTTTGTACAAGATCATTGCCAAGATATTGTCCAGACGGCTTAAGCGAGTAATGGATCAGTTAATTTCTCCTTTTCAAACTGGATTTATGGAAGGACGGTATATAGCTGATTCGATCATGGTTGCCAACGAACTCATACACACCATGAAGAAGTCAAAACAAAGAGGCTGGTGCTTCAAATTAGATTTTCAGAAGGCGTACGACTCGGTAGATTGGGCTTTTCTACTTGAGGTGATGCAATAGATGGGTTTCGGTAGCCATTGGAGGAGGTGGATTATGACGTGTATTTCCACAGCTCGTTGTGCAGTTCTTATCAATGGTGTACCGACAGCGGCATTTGATATGGGGAGAGGCTTGCGACAAAGCGATCCGCTATCACCATTATTGTTTAATTTAGTGGCGGAGGTTTTGTCAAGGCTGACTGTTAGAGCGGCTGACTGTCAAATGTTTCAGGGTATAAATATCGGGAGTTTACAGCTAACGCATCTCCAGTATGCTGATGATGTTATGCTTTTTAGCCATGGAGACCAGCAGGGGATACTCAGCCTAAAGAGAATTTTGAGATGTTATGAGTTCCTATCCGGCTTAAAGATCAATTTCTTCAAATAAGGATTGGTAGGGATCAATGTGTCTAATGGGGAGGTTGCGCACATGGCGTCTATGCTTCAGTGCAGGCTGCAGGCTTTACCGTTTAAGTATCTTGGGGTGCCTCTTGGGGCAAATCCTCGGCGACACAATACTTGGACTACGGTGACCACAAGGTTTAAACGTAATCTGGCATCATGGAAAGGCTCCATGCTGTCATTGGGGGGGCGAATCACACTGATTAAATTGGTGTTGAATAGCTTACCAATCTATTACATGACTTTTTTTCAAATGCCATTGGGTGTGAGGAGGGATTTTGAGAAATGGATGAGGCACTTTCTATGGGCTGGGAAAATAGATAAGCGTTGTATGCGCAAAGTAAGCTGGTCTGTGGCAGTAAGAGCGAAAGACAAAGGGGGTGCAGGGCTGGGATGTCTGAAGTTGCGGAATGATGCGCTGCTCACTAAGTGGAGCTATAGAATTGCAAGTGATACATGTTCGTTGTGGAACCAGGTAATGGCACAGAAATATAGTCCCACATTGCGCTCTGACGGCATAGAGAGTAATGTTAGTCATGGTTCAGCCATATGGAAAGGAATTGTGCAGACGAGCAGGTCACTAATGCCAAGTGAAAAATGTATTTTTGCATTCTATCGATGGAAATTGGGCAGAGGTGATTCCATTGCTTTTTGGCAAGATGTCTGGTGCAGTATGTTTCCCTTGAGGGTCATATTTCCCAGACTTTACGAGATATCTTTAGATAAGGAGGGGCCAGTCTTGCTGTTTGGGTTGATGGTTGGAGAAGAATGGCAGTGGAATCTCACTTGGAGGCGAAGGCTTTTTGTATGGGAGGCCGACGAAACTGATCGTTTACTGTCCATGCTTGGACATTTCAAACCAAATTCACTGGATGAAGATTTGCTGCTGTGGGGAGATCAGCTGAGACCCTTCTCGGCTCGGATCTGTTACCAATCACTGGAAGAAAGTTCTGCTGTACTCGATACGCGGACGATCCCAAACGTTTGGCGCAAGCAGGGAGCTCCCAAATGGCAAGCGTTTATGTGGTTGGTGTGCAGGGAGAAGATTTCTACCAAAGGGCACCTAATACGACTTGGTATCCTACCTGATACTGAAGGAGAATGTGAGGCCTGTGGACTTGTCGAAAACGATTCCAATCATATTCTGCTCGCCTGCAGGAAGGCTTGGGAAAGTTGGTCGTTATTATTCAAGCACTGGGGATTAAGTTGGGTACAACCGCGCTCCATGGTAGATCTATTCACACAGTGGGCTGGTTTTTCAATTTCGAATCGATGGCAGGGGCTGTGGTACGCTCTGTTATTTTCTTTTGCATGGAGTATATGGCTGGGAAGAAACAACAGAATTTTCAGGAGAGAAAACAGCAGTGCGGCTGATATGTTTTATAATGGCATGCGACATGGTTTTTGTTGGGCCAATACGAATCTTCAGGATGTTTGTCTAGATAGTTTGGATGTGTTACCCGCAGGAGATTTTGCTTCTTTGTTGGCCACATAGATTGTATAGCTTGTGACAGTCCCTGATACCATGATTCAATTACGGTATCTGACACTCTCTTTTGCCTATTGAGTGGGCACAATGTTTCATTGTCCTACTCTCTTGTATTGATGATCTTGATCTTAATACATTCGATGCATATTCAAAAAAAAAAAAGAAAATGAGACAAGCTTCATAAGGAACCACTCTTAGAAAACCGGAGTCCTTATTGCGTGAAATCTGTACTAGCCCAACAGGTGGATCAATCTAGATCGCACAAGGCTTTGTTGACTTTTCAAATATTTTTTTCAAAATGAAGTATATTTAATTTTAAAGAAAAGATGCATGATCAATCAAAATATCACACTTGGTACGATAAACAGAGTAAAACAATACCAACAGAAGCCTTTATTATAAAAAAAACTCAAACATAGTTGGGTCTATAACGCACAAGCCCAAAACCAAAACAAACCTCAGGCGTACAACTCTATGAAATATCCAAACATGGTACTAGTCCAAATCTAAAACAAAAATGTCCAAAATAAGGTGCAAGTAAAACCATGTATGTGTAGTGCAGTGCAGATGCGATAGTCCAGCTCCTAAGGTCGTTTGGAAACTCACTCCTCAAATAGATTAACTACTGCTCACAAACTAGTCCTGAAAAGGAAAAACAATAATAAGATGAGATCACAGAGATCTCAATGAAAGTCACGGCATCATAAGCCCTACTTTAGATAAAAGATATGTGAGGACCCATTCTTGGTAAATAGGACCCTCACCACTATGTGGTCCCTATTGACCCAATATCTGAGAACCTGATTTTTGAGTCTTAGAAGTCCAGAAGCTAGTGCAGATGAAATGACCGTTTTGCTGTTAAAGAAATAGATGTGTGATGGTCGAAAATAGTATGGAATGTCTAGTAATAATTTCCGCTTCCATTTCCTTTTGATTTGATTCCTTATGGGTTCAAAATTACCTTAGGAGATAAAATCCCTAAATTTAAGGAAGGATAATTCCAGAATTTAATTCTGATAATTATCTTACTTTAATCTAGCATTTAAAGTAAGAAAATTAATCACATAACCACCTCATATAAAAGGATAGCTGGTCACACTTAGATCTTACACCAAAGATACACAAAATTCGTCAAATGTCAAATCCTATACCTCCCTATTGTTGCCGAAATTTCTTCAACTTCAAACTAGCATAACTCTCTCATCCTTTGTAAGAATTCTGCAAATAATAGTTTGTTGGAAAGCTCTTTCCATCGTCTGTCTAACTATCTTGGTCCGGTCATAAGGAGGTTAGTTCTTTATGTTAGGTTGTGGAGCCTGATATTTAAGTTTACTTATGAGTTAAGTTTACTTAATGGCTAAGTGTAACACCTATATAAATACTCTCTTACTTAATTGTTTAGGGTGTGAGAGGTAATTATTTATATAAGCCTGAAATAATCAATAAAAGAGCCTAGCCGACGTGGAGGTTACCATCCTGGTGTTTACCACGTATATTTCTCTCATTCTTCCTGTTTCTTTATCTAGATTGAGTGTGTGAGTTGTGATCCTAATAGCTGGTAGCGAAACTAGGAGTGGTTCAGCACAATCTAAAAGATGGAAAGTTCGAAGATTGCAATCGAGAAGTTTGATGGATCCTATTTTGGTTTCTGGAAGATGCAGGTTGAAGATTATCTGTACCAGAAAGATCTTCACGAACCCTTGACCGGAGTGAAGCCGGATTAACTGACGGAGGAGCAGTGGAAGCTCAAAGATCGTCAGGCTCTTGGGTTGATTCGATTGACTTTGACGAGAAACGTGGCTTTTAACATCGTTAAGGAGAAGACTACGTCCGATCTCCTAAACGCACTATCAAATATGTACGAAAAACCATCGACAGTGAACAAGGTATATTTGATGTGTAGATTGTTCAATTTACAGATGTCTGAAAGTGGATTTATTGCGGATCATATAAACGATTTCAATAAGATCGTTAGTCAACTCTGTTTTGTGCAAATTAATTTCGAAGATGAAATTAAAGCTTTGATTTTGATGTTATTTCTGCCCAAGTCTTGGGATACTATTGTTAATGCGATCAGCAGTTCCCGTAGATCTGAGAAACTGAATTTTTATGAAGTCCGAGATATTGTTCTCAGCGAAAGTATTCACAAACGGGAAATTGGGGATTCATCGGGCAGTGCTCTCAGTGTTGACCTAAGGGGGAGAGGTAGCTTGAGGGGTCAAAACCAATGTAGCTGATCAAAATCACAGAACCGAGGAAAATCTACAAACAGGCCAAACATAACCTGCTGGAATTATGGAGAAAAAGGACACTATCGGATGAAATGTACCAAACCAAAGAAGAAGCAGCATCAGAAATCTGGAGATGATAATGATTCTGTAAATTCAACAGAAGACATTAGGGATGCTCTAATCCTCAGTGTGGACAGCCCAGTTGAATCCTGGATTTTGGATTCCGGTGCATCTTTTCATTGATCTCCTAGCAAGGAATTATTCCAAAATTTTCAATATGGAAACTTTGGAAAGGTGTTTCTTGTCGACAACAAAGCCTTAGAGATTGAAGGAAAGGGCAATGTCTGCATAAAGACTCCAGCAGGAAATCAGTGGACATTGGAGGATGTTAGATATATTCCTGGTCTCAAGAAGAATCTGATCTCTATTGGTCAGTTGGATAGCACAGGCTACGCAACAGAGTTTGGGAAAAGTTCATGGAAGATTGTGAAGGGTGCTATGGTGGTAGCACGTGGCACAAAATCTGGAACTTTGTACACCACTGCAGGGTGTATTAACATGGCTGTTGTTGCTGAGGGTGCTTCAAGTCTGTGGCACAATAGACTTGGACACATGAGTGCCAAAGGAATGAAGATGTTGGCTGCAAAGGGAGTTTTGGAGGGTTTGAAATCTATTGATATACGTCTTTGTGAGAGTTGTGTTATGGGAAAATAAAAATGAGTTAGCTTCACAAAGACTACTAGAGAGCCGAAGAAAGTACGATTGGAAATGGTCCATAAAGATGTTTGGGGGCCATCTCCTGTATCATCACTTGGTGGATCAAGGTTCTACGTCACCTTCATTGATGATTTCAGCAAGAAGGTTTGGGTTTACTTCTTGAAGCATAAATCAGATATTTTTTCAACTTTCAAGAACTAGAAAGCTGAAGTGGAAAATCAGACCGGGTTGAAAATCAAATGCCTGAGGTCTGACAATGGAGGGGAGTACGAGAAGTTAGAATTCAAAGCATTCTGTGCAGCTAAGGGTATTAGACTAATGAGAACTGTTCCTGGGAAGGCAAGGCATAATGGAGTTGCTGAGAGGATGAACAGAATGTTGAATGGGCATGCAAGGAGCATGAGGATACATTGTGGGCTGCCTAAGATGTTCTGGGCTGATGCTGTGAGCACAGCTGTATACTTGATCAATAGGGGGCCATCTGTTCCCTTGGGGTTCAAGATTCCAGAAGAGGTATGGGCAGAAAAAGAACTCAAATACTCACACTTGAGAAACTTTGGTTGCACTGTTTATGTTCATGTTGATCCAGAGAAAAGAGATAAGCTTGATGCTAAAGCTACGAAGTGCTACTTCATAGGCTATGGTTTTGACTTGTTTTGTTATTGGTTTGGGGATGATAAGAACAGAAAGATCCTGAGACATTGTGATGAGATTTTTGACGAGAATGTCTTGTACAAGGACAAAGAGCAAAAGGTTTCAGAGACTGCAAAGCAAGTGGGAGTTGAGGTTGAGTTGTATAAGAGTACACCAAGAGACGTTGCAACAGAAACTCAACTAATCCCAGACACTGTTGCTGAAGAACTAGAGGAGGAACAAGTAACACCTGAGAAAGTGTTAAGAAGATCTTCCAGGACCATCAGAGCACCAGATAGATATTTCCCTTCATTACACTATTTGTTGCTGACTGATGAAGGGGAACCAGAGTCTTTTGATGAGGCCCTACACGTGGAGGATTAAATCAAGTGGGAGCAAGCCATGGATGATGAGATGAGTTCACTTAAGAAGAATAACACGTGGGTGTTGACTGAGTTACCTGCAAGGAAGAGAGCCTTGTTGAACAAGTGGGATTTCAGAATCAAAACTGAACCCGATGGAAAAAGAAGGTTCAAGGCTCAGTTAGTGTTTAAAGGTTATTCACAAGGAAAGGTATTGATTATGCTGAAATATTTTCTCTTGTTGTGAAATTAACTACTATCTGAATTCTGTTGAGTATTGTTGCATCAGAGAATTTTCATTTGGAGCAAATGGATGCCAAAACAGCATTTTTACATGGAGATCTAGACAAAGAGATTTATATGCAACAACCAGAAAGATTTTTAGCTTCGGGAAAGGAACACATGGTGTGCAAGCTGAATAGGAGCTTGTATGGACTGAAGCAAGCACCAAGACAGTGGTACATGAAGTTTGACTCTTTTATGAGCGAGAGTGGTTTCAAGAGGAGTGAAAAGGATCAGTGTTGTTACTTCAAGAAATAGACTAATTCTTATGTCTTTCTACTCTTGTATATAGATGATATGCTGATTGCAGGATCCAGTATGAAGGAGATAAACAGTCTAAAGGCAAGTCTGTCTTCAGTGTTTGAGATGAAAGATTTGGGTACAGTAAAGCAGATTCTTTAGATGAGGATTTCTCGGGATAGATCTGTCACCACTTTAAATCTATCCCAAGAGCAGTACATTGAGAAGGTATTGTCCAGATTCAGGATGAATAATGCTAAACCCAGGACTACTCTGTTGGCAAATCACATAAAATTGTCAAAAGAGCAGTCACCCAAGACAGATGAGGAGCGGGAGCACATGGCACTTGTTCTATATGCTTCTGCAATTGGAAGTCTTATGTATGCTATGGTCTGCACTAGACCTGACATAGCACATGCAGTGGGAATTGTTAGCAGGTACATGGAAAACCCGGGGAAAGAGCACTGGGAAGCTGTTAAATAGCTTCTGAGATATCTGAGAGGTAGATCCAGTACTTCACTTTGTTATGGCAATGAAAAAATGACTCTACAGGGTTTTGTGGATGCTGATCTTAGTGGAGATGTGGACTCGAGCAAGAGTACATCCGGTTATATCTACACTTTAGGCGGAACATCAGTGAGTTGGATGCCTAAACTTCAGAAGTGTGTTGCTCTTTCATCTACTGAGGCTGAGTGTGTGGCAATAGCTGAAGATGGAAAAGAGATGATATGGCTGGAAGATTATCTGGAAGAATTGGGCAGGAAACAACACCAGAAGATTCTTTACACAGATAGCCAGAGTGTCATACAATTGGTGAAGAACCCAATCTATCATTCAAAGACAAAGCATATCAGGAGACGGTATCATTTCACTCGCAAGGCAGTGGAAGAAGGGGATATGTGCTTAGAGAAGATAGAGGGTACAAAGAATCCAGCAGACACATTGACAAAATGTGTTGATATTGGAAAACTGAGGTTGTGCAAAACCTTGGTTGGTTTTCTGTAGTTGTGTTTCTATAGATGATACGGTGCAGTGAAGATATTGATGATGAAGGGATCAATTTTTTAGAATGCAATTTTTTTGGTGACTGGATCAGTCTCCAAGTGGGAGAATTGTTAGGTTGTGGAGCCTGATATTTAAGTTTACTTATGGGTTAAGTTTACTTAATGGCTAAGTGTAACACCTATATAAATACTCTCCTATGTAATTGTTTAGGTTGTGAGAGGCAATTCTCTATATAAGCCTGAAATAATCAATAAAAGAGCCTAGCCGAAGTGGAGGTTACCATCTTGATGTTACCACGTATACTTCTCTCATTCTTCCTATTTCTTTATCTAGATTGACTGTGTGAGTTGTGATCCTAACACTTCGCTGTCAAAATTCAAATCGTAATTCATCGATTTTGGTGCCAAAACTTGTATGATTCTTCCTTTAATTGATTTTTATTGTTGTTCCTTTTGTTCGTATGATTGTTTAGCATCCATTCATGTTATAAAATCAAGAATTCATCGTTTGCATCTTCCCTATACATGAAATCGGAATACCCTACTCTTTTGGTCTATTGTTGTTGATTTTGATCAATTGATTAACTTGTTGGTTTTTGATCTTAATCCTTTTGATTGTATGTTTTATTAACACCTAATTCTTCTTTGTTAACATGAAATCACAACCTTTAAGGCTTGTTTACATGAAATCACAATTTTCCTTACTGCTCTATTTTTAGTGCCGAAATTTGTATATTGATTGGGATGGTAATTTAAGTTGATTCTTGTTAAATTCTTGGCTATCACATCACATATCCAAGGGGGAGACACCTGTGGCATCTGATCATTGGTTTCTGATAGATCTGGTGAGTGGAATTGGTAAGGAAATAGGGTATTTTCTTGACTATTGAGTATGCATGCTTAGTTTGGTTTTGTCTTTGTATTATGATGTTATAGGTGGTTCAGATCTATGCATCATCGGTTTCTCCAGAAATCTTTATTGTTTGCTTATTAATTTTGGTACCTATACTTGTAATATTGTATGCGCATATGTACAAGATGGTGTATGCATGAGTTGCAGATAGATTTGAGGTTTATCTAGGCTATACCAAATCCTTTAAGATAGGTTATGAATGCCTAGTTTCCATGTGTTGAGTATATTGAATATGTTGATTGTGTTCTGACATGATTGAGGATACCCTATTGTGGTATTGTGCCTTATAATTGCTTGTGTGTGCTTTTATGTGTTTGTCTGTCACGATCTTTTTCTGGTGGCTATTCGGGGTAAGCACTAATGCTCCTAGGGGAGGAGAGGTTCTTACTTGTATAGGAGTCGTATAGTTGGCAATCCGCAGCATGTGCACGTTGGATGCCTAGTCCTTGTGTGGCTAAACACCTTGTCCTTGTGTAGCAAGATGCCCTTATCCTTGTGTGGTTTGGATGCCTTTCTCCTTGTGTGGCTTAGATGCCTTGTCTTTGTGTGGCAAGATGAATAGGCTTGCTGATTAGCTTGTGTGCTAACCTTTATACATTATACAGCGAAGCCTTGGATAACATAGGTGGAAGGGGATGACCTTTTTCTATTGCCGAGATGATTTATGAGTTTTTCCTGCCTGTGTACTTTTGATTTTCTGAAGTGTTTATAGTCCACCCTCAGCCTTAATTTTGGCCTACATCTTTGAATTGTTTAAATCCATTGCATGATGTCTCTTAGATATGTAGGGATGATCTGATGTTGTTTGGGAGATGTTTGCTCAAGATTTCTGTAGATCTTATAATGTTGTGACCCTATTGAGATTCTTGTAATCTTATCTCGTTGTTTTTATTATTTTTCAAGCTTAAGTACATTCAATATTCGTAGTACCAGTGTATGAGAACCAAGGCTGCATGGCGGGGCGATATCGCATCAATTTTGCATACTTGTGTCCTTCGTTGCTTGCACATATAACATGAACAAGGATTGGACTATTTTCTTGTTTCTAAAGTTCCTCCTTTGCTTGATTGTTTCCAGATTATGTTGGAGGTTTACTTGCTGGATTTTTAGGTACCTACGGGTCTTGTGTGTTGTGGATTAATTGATTAAATTTAAAAACTTTTGTTGATGTTTAAATTCACTCCGTATGATACCAGAATATTTATCTAATATCATGCTCCAAACTTTAAAATCTTAAAGGAATGAACATACTAAAAATCGGAACTAGATGGATAAGTCTTGTGGGATTCAGATAGGTCCTGGTTTGTGCTGGTTTGAGTTCCACAATGATAAGAGTCCCATTAGGAGCAATTTTGGGAGTATGGGATTTGGGTCCTTACACAGTACGTGGATCAATCAAAACCATACAAGGCTCACATTTAACATTTCAAAACTGAATTCCCAAAAATGCATACAAATTTGAACTTTCTTTTTAAAAGGAGAATGATACGCCACAAATCATACTCGACACAAATAAACATCAGAATACGCACACACACATTTAGCGGAAGACTTTAAATCACACACATCATACCACACGGCCCCAAACATGCAACACAAGAGTCTATACTCACAAATCCCATATGGATCCTCATGAAAAATGCCCAACGGTAGCATCTCATAACATAACGAAAATACGAGTCATACATAAGTGTCAAATAGGGAAATCAAGCCCACAATGGGTCTACAACAACCATCAAAATCCAAAACAAGCATGTATATCATCAAATATAAAATTATCAAAACATAAACATGTCGAGTTTCAAAGACTTGCAAGTGCAATAGTCTAGCTATAAGTCCAACATGGTGAATACTCGACCTCAAAGACGATTGGTTATAATGAATGAACTAAGTCTGAAATGATCAACAAGAGGGGCTAAGATCAAAGACCTTAGTGGGAGTTACAGCAACATAAGCACATCCAGTGGAATAGAGGCATATGAAAAATCAGGTATTAAATAGTTGCCTTTAAACATCGATTTCATCCATGCGTAGTAAATATGCACTCAAGTGTTTCGCAAGCAAGTATGCACAATGCATGATTTGTAAAATAATAAGTAGTAAATACCAGCCTAATAGGTTTTATAACCTCGTAATACATCACATCATCACACGGGCAACTAAGCCTCAAATTCTATTGGGGTTGATTACAAAGTATTTTTGAAATCCCTCGCGCTAAGGAAAATTGAAAGCCCACTGACAGTTAATTTTTTGTTACAAAATATATATGAATCCCCTATTGAGTGGAGAAATCACACTATCACAGTCAATCACAATATATATATATATATATATACATGCATATATACATGTATATATATATATAGATATTTATATATATACATATGTATATGTCAAAACCATTAGTTATCATATTTTAAATCGAAAACACAAAATAATTTTGCATACGCAAATGAAACATAAATTCGCACCTCTTGTGAACTAGAAAACTCTACAGCAATACCTTTGCTCATATCAACCACTCCAGCACTGCTTAAACACATAAGCATCAAAACTGACAAAATTGACTAAATGACTCGAAACTGAAAATGAGCCCAAGTGTAAGGACCTGAATCCAACCTATTAGGACCCTTACCGCTGTGAAATCCAAATAAACTCAATTTAGGACTTATCTGAATCTCACAAGGCTTTAATTATCCTAAGTTCTGATTTTAATAAGTTTCTTTACTATGCCTTTTAAAAGCTGGAGCATGATATTGGAAAAGTATTCTGGTAACATACAGAGTGAATAAAAATATCAATAAATGTCTTTAAATTTAATCAATGGAATAATAACACACAAGCCCCATAGGGATCTAAAAATCAAGCAAATAAACCTCCAATAAAATCTAAAAATAAACAAGCAAAGAAAGGACTAAAAAAACCAGAAAATAGTCCAATCAAAGTTCATGTTATATGTGCAAGCAACCAAGGAAACATGAATGTGAATGTGATGCAATATCGCCCCGCTGTGCACCCTTGATCTCACACACTGGTACCACGAACATATAATATACCTAAGCCTGTAAAACGATGAAAACAACACGATGAGATTACAAGAATCTCAGTAGGGTCACAACATCATACGATATGTAGAAATCTAAAAAAACATCTCCCAACCAATATCAGATCCGCCTGCACATCTAAAGGATATCATTCAACCAATAAGTAATCACAATAGGGTTAGGACTGAAAGTTATAGGCTAAGGATGGACTGTAAACACTTTTGAAAAAATTAGAAGTACATAGGAAGGAAAAATATCATTCAATCTCATCAATAGAAAAGGTCATCTCCTTCCACCTATGTTGTTCAAGGCTCTACTGCACAACAAAGATAAAAGGTTAGCTCACAAGCTAATCAGCAAGCCTATTCACCTTGCCAGCATATAGGACAAGACATCTAGCCAGTACACAAGACTAGGCATCCTAACCAGCACATAGGATTAGGGTATCATGCCAGCACAAAAGACAAGGCATCTACCCAGCACAAAGGACTAGGCATCCATCGAGCTCTTTCTAGGGATTGCCACTCATACGACTCCCATACCAATAAGAACCTCTTCCCTCGTCAAGAGGATCAGCGCTTACCCCTATTGGACATCGGAAAAGGATCCTGACACACAGACATGTACAAGCACACACAAGCAAGTACAAGACATAACATCATAGCAGGGCATCCTCAATCATATCACAATACATTTAACATATTCAAACATGCAACATATGCGAATTAGGCACACAAAACCTATCTTAGGGTTTGAAATTGCCTAACCACTCCACAGTTCATTTTGAAATTAAGAATACCACACACAAGGCATGCGTATATATCAATGACAAAAACATGCAACTGAAAATATTAATCAAACAATAAGGATCTCTGGAGAAACCGATGAGGTATGGATCCTACCTCTCTTGTTTTTGAACATGAAGCTATTCATTTGCCTTTATTTAAGGGATTTGAACCACCTATATCATCATAAGGCAAACACAAAACCATACTAAGCATGTATATTCAAGAAACAAGTAAACATCATATTTCCTTAGCAATTCCACTTACCAAACCTATCAGAAACCAATGATTAGATGCCGTAGGTACCTTCCCCTTGGATGTGTGATGTGATAGCCAGGAACACAATAAAAATCAACTTGATTTATCATCTTAATTATCTATGCAAATTTCGGCACTCAAGATAGAGCAATAGGGTAATTTCGATTTCATACATGCAATGTGTAGGAGTTGCAATTTCATGATAATAAGGAAGGATTAGGTGTTTATAACACATTCAATTAAAAAGAAAAAGATCAGAAACCAACACGCATGTCAATTGATCAAAATCGACAAAAATAGGGCAAGGTGTAGGGCATGCCAATTTTATATCTACGGAAGATTTAAAGGATGAATTCATGATATTACACCTTGAATAGATGCCAATCAATTATAGGAACAAAAGGAACAACAACAGAAACCAATTAAAGAAAGAATCCAGGAATTTTGACACCAACACCATGCAAATTTCCATTACAATAAATATAGTGAAGAACTCACCTTCGGATGATCAAACTAAGATAGCAAGATAGAGGATGTAAAGAGCTTTCCAACAAGTTATTAGTTGCAGAAATCTGATAAAGGATGAAAGAATTTAGCTAGGATGAAGGTTAAGGAATTTCGGTAGCAAGGGAAGGGAGTAGGGTTTGTTTGTTTCAAAATTTTGTGTATTTTTTGTGTAGGAATTAAGTGTGTCCGACTACTTTGTATATAATTTGTTTATGGGATTCCACCACATAGAAAATTTAAGTGTCGAGCCAAGCTGGATATTTATATCCTGAGCCCAAAATCTCGAAAAAAACCCGATCGAAATGTTTTAAAAACATGATATATCCCAAGTGGGCCAAAATGGGTTTTAAAACCAATAAACATAAAAAATAGGCTACAATAATGAATTAGGCTAAAACATAGGTAATCGGGCCTAGAAAATAACTAAGATGCCCAAAAAAGATTTTTCGGCCTAAAGGCCTCAGTCACTCAAAACAGATCCAGAATTGGCCAATATCGATTTCAACTTATTGAAACCACAGCACTCGACCTAGAATGCTAACTAAGACACCTAGACACACACCTAGGCTTTCTACGACTATGTCCACCCTACGGTCAATTCTCGGGGTCAAAGATCAACTCTAGGTCAACCTTGGTCAACATCAGACACTCTCGTTGCATGGTCTCGGTAACTAGCTACTCAGAGGGACGAGGTCTCACATCCTCCCTTCCTTAAAAGAATTTTGTCCTCAAAATTCACTTACCTTATATCTCAAACAACTGCGGGTACTTCTCTCTCATCGACTACACGGTTTCCCAAGTCATCTCCTTATATCTGCCACTACGCCACACCACTTTGACCATCGAAACAATGCGATGCTGAAGCTGTTTCACCGTACTATCCATGATTGCAACTAGCTAAGTTGAATATGACGAGTCATTGGATCTCTAAACCAGTAACGTCTCCAAAATGTGAGAAGGATCCCTAATGTATTTCAACAACACCGAAATACAGAATACACTAGGGATCCTCTCCAAAGATGACGGAAAATCAAGTCTGTATGCCACTACTCCAATCCTCTTTTGATGACGTATCGTCCGATGTACCTTAGTGCCAACTTGCCTGTAGCTGAAAATGAATCACACCTTTCTAAGGTGCGACCTTTAGAAACACCATGTTCTTAATCTCAAACTTTAGATCTTGCCCGTTATTAGTATAATTTTTTTTTCTGTCTTGAACAATTTTCAATCTTTGTCTAATAAAAGCCAACTGCTCTATTGCCATCTCAATCATCTTTGGACTGTCAAGCTTCTTCTCGCGTACCTCATCCCAACACAAAGGCCTCATATGGTGCAATACCAATGGAAACCTGAAAATTGTTGTTGTATTCGAACTCAGCTAATGGTAGGCGTCGATCCCAAGTAGTCTGCCTGTTCAATGCATAAGCATAAAGCATTTCTTCTAAATCTAAATCGTCCTCTCTCACTGCCCATCTGTCTGCGGGTGGAAAGCTACACTAAAATTCAATCTGGTACCCAAATTACTATAAAGCTTCCCCCAAAATCTATACATGAACCTCGAATCTCAATCTAATATGATAGATACCAGAACTTAGTGTAGTCTCACGATCTCGTCTATATACCTCGATGCCAATATCTTCGGTGTATCCGTTACTCTAACGAGGAGAATGTTTGGTCAATCTGTCCACTATCACCCATACCGCATCATAGCCTTGCTAAGATCTCAGTAATCCAACCACAAAGTCCATCGCCACATTTTCCCATTTCCACTCCAGAATGGGTAGTGAAAGAAGTAGTCTTGCTGGTCTCTGATGCTTTGCTTTGACCTACTGACACACCAGACACCCATCTATGAACTCAATAATGTGCCTCTTTATCTCGGACCACCAATACTGCTCTTATAAGTCTCGGTACATCTTGGTACTGTCGGGGTGAATTGAAAATGTCGAGCTATATGCCTCATCTCTAAATCGGTACTCTCTAACTGTACTGACACCACTTCCATCACCCTCTAACTGCTGTCTCACTTAGACCAACACTGAATGCTCAAACTTCTTGGCCTGAATCTCATCTAGCAACGATTGTCTGACAACAAACTATGTAATCAATGCTCTGGACTCATCACTATCAAGCTGAACTCAAGAAGCTCTCAAGCACATCAGTATCGGCATGTTCTTAACTCGGATATAGGCTAAGGAAAATGATATCTTCCTGCTCAACACATCAGCAACTACTTTTGACTTGCCTTGATGGTAGTCAATCACAAGATCATAATCCTTGCTTAACTCTAGCCATCTCCTCTGTCTCAAATTCAACTCCTTCTGGGTGAGGAGATATTTGAGACTCTTGTGGTTCGTGTAGACTCTACATGTCTCACCATACAAGTAATGTTGCCAAATCTTCAAGGTGAACACTACTGCCGCCAACTCTATGTTGTGGGTCAGGTAGTTGCTCTCTTGTGGCCTCAACTGTCTAGATGCATATGCCCACCACTTTTCCTTTTGGCATCAATACAAATCCCAGTACCATCTTCGAAGCATCACTAAACACCTCATACCCTTTGCCACTAACTGGCAAAGTCAGAATTGAAAATGACACCAATCTGTACTTCAGCTCCCGAAAGCTCTACTCACACTTCTCGGTCCACAAAAATGGAATGCCCTTGTTTGTCAAACATGTCAAAGGACGTGCTAACACCGAGAAGTTCTCCACGAACCGCCTGTAGTAGCCTGCCAAACTAAGGAAACAATGGATCTTTGTTACACTACGAGGTTGCTCCCATAACACTACTGTCTTTTTCTTCCTGAGGTCCACTAATGCTCCTCTAGCTGTTACCACGTGCCTAAAAAAGATAACCTCTTTTAGCCAAAACTCATAGTTAGAAAACTTAGCATACAGCTGCCGAGCTCTAAGCGCATCCAACACTATCCTTAGATGCATTGTATGCTCCTCCTTTGACCTCGAGTATATCAAAATGTCATCTATGAAGACATTGAAAAACTGATCCAAGTACTCACGAAATGCCCAGTTTATGAGATCCATGAACACTGCTGGGGCATTGGTTATCCCGAAAGGCATAACCAAAAACTCGAAGTAGCAATAATACGACTGTAGTGCTGTCTATAGGATGTCTGACTCTTAGACCCTCAAATTATGATAACCCAATCTCAAATCATTCTTCAAAAATACTGAAGCATCTTGAAGCTGATAAAACAAATCATCGATCTGTGGTCGTGGATATTGGTTCTTCACCATGGCCCGATTTAGTTGCTTGTAGTCGATGCACAATCGAAGGGTGCCATCTTTCTTCTTCATGAACAACACTAGTACGTCCCACAGAGATACACTAGGTCTGATGAATCTTTTGTCCACCAAATGCTCAAGTTAAGTCTTTAACTCTTTTAACTCTACTAGTGTCGTCCGGTATGGTGGAATTGAGATAGGTGTTGTGTCGGGCAATAACTCTATCTCGAACTTAATCTCTCGCTCTGATGGCAAATCTGTTGCATCATCTGGAAAAATATTTTGGTACTTTCTTACCATCGGTATATTGCTCAACTCCATAGGCTCAACTATCATATCTCTAGTATATGACATAAAGGTTGTGCAACTCTTGCTGATCATGAGCCTGGCACTTAACCAAGATATCACTCAAGTCGGCATCACTCATCTGTCACCCTCAAAATAGAACTGTGTACCATCTGCTAGGCTGAACTATATACCATTATCGTGAAAAAGTATATTTATGCTTTGTATCTAGCCAAACAATCCATACCCAAAATGATGTCCACCTCTCTAATGCCCAATAGAATCAGATCTGCCTTAATCTCCACTGAACCCATCCTCAGCACACAAACAAGATGCACACTGCTACAAGCTAATTGCTCATCTAACAGGGTCAAAACCGCAATGGGTGGCTCTAAAGGTGATAACTCTCTGTTGGCACTCCTAGCTACCCTTGAACCGACAAATGACCTATTCGCTCTGGGGTTTACCAAAGCACTCACACAATAAGAGAAGACAGTAACTGTACCTATCATGACGTCCAGAGTAACGACGGCTTCCACATTGGCCAAGGTGAAGAGGCATGTTTCCTGCCTCTGCTACTATGTCTACTGCTGCTTCTAGCCCATAGTTTAAGGACCCAAACCCAACCTATTAGAAGCCTTACCGTGAAACCCAAATAAGCCCTCGCAAGGTCCTATTTGAATCCTACAAGGCTCAAGTCACCTAATTGTCAATTTTATTGGTTGATTTATATGCTATTTAAAGGTTAGAGCATGTTCATACATTAATAAATTTCTGGCTTATATGGAGTGAAACAAAACATCAGCCAAAGACTTATATTAATACTTGAAACAAGTGTAAACATAACACACAAGTCCCAAAGGAATCTCAAAACATAAACCAATAGTATCATGTATATTTCAGAAGCAACAAAAAGAGAAAGAGGGATTGGAAAGCCAGAATGCAAATCTACACAAGTTCAAAGACATAACATGCGCATTTAATAGAAAAGGGGTGCAAATTCGTCGAGCTGTGCAACCTTGATCTCATACCTTTGGTACCAGCAACAAAGCACACACATAAGCCTGCAAAAGGGGAGAAAAGAAAGGATGAGATTACAAGAATCTTAGTAGGGTCACAGCATCATAAGTCCAAGGGATTCCCAAGTAAACATCTCTCAATGGCCAAAAGATCAACACCTAAAACCAGTTAAGATATCTAACTAAAACCACAAGCATCAAACATACATAATAGGGGCCTAAATCATCACAAGCACACACAATGTAAAGGTAAGCTAAAATTGGTAGAAAACAAGGAAAAAGATTGAAAACACTTCTTATTCAGAAGCACACAGGTAGCCTATACATAATCTGATTTTCAAAACCAAGGTTTGTCCCCATCTGCCTATGTTGTCCAAGGTTATGCTGCAAAAAATGTAAAATAGTTAGACAATAAATATTATAGCAGGCCTTTTAGTTGTCTCCGACATCTAGACATGAACTGACCTAGGAGCACTCTTGCAGCATCGCATACAAGTCATCCTGCTACACAAAAATAAGGCTTCCTAACATCCACACTCCAACAGGCCTATAGGGAATCTTGAAGTTCAGACTCGAACTGGCCTACAAGGCATCCTAATGCCTGGACTTGAATC
This sequence comes from Passiflora organensis, assembly GCA_019739055.1. Taxonomy (NCBI): domain Eukaryota; kingdom Viridiplantae; phylum Streptophyta; class Magnoliopsida; order Malpighiales; family Passifloraceae; genus Passiflora; species Passiflora organensis. Next base: position 68,303 of record JAEPBF010000316.1, read on the forward strand.
GGCCTACAATACATCCAACGAGCTCTTAATGGGAATAACTAACCATAAACCTCCCGGTTTGGTAAGAATCTCCCCTCTCCTTAAGAGCAACAATACTTACCTTGTATAGCCAGCGACAAAAGGATCCTTCAAACAAAGCACAAACAAGGCACATTCACGCATAGTACACACATACACGAATCACAACAAAGGATCCTCAATCAAATCACAATACAAATCAAAGATCAATCCTCAAAGTTATAACCGAAATAAGAAACCTATTGCCCTATTAGCTTTCAAGATTCCCTATCATCATAATCACACATTCTGCAAGCATATAACCAAGATAGGAAATCGAAGGAAATCGAATTCAATAATATTCAAACAATCAAACATTAAAGTAACAAAAGGAACCGATAAGACTTAGATCCTACCTCTCACGTGTCTGAATCAGATGCAATCCTTTGCCTTTCCAATAAGATCAGAATCTCCTAAACAATCACAAGGAAAAGATCACACAATACTAAGCCACAAGATTACTTAATTAAAAATCAAAAGCATTGGGAATCCTTACCAACTAACCTACCAAAATCCATCGATCTAGATGCAACAATATCTTCCCCCTGAATGTGTGTTGTGATGGCCAAAAATTCAGTAAGAATCAACCTGATTATTCACCCTAATTTAATATACAAATTTCGGTAACACCTTAGGGTTTATAAAGCAACTTGAGATTTCAATATACATATAAGAAGAACCTAAGATTTCATGTGAAAAAGGAAGGAATAGGTGCAAGATACTCAAATGATCAAAAAAAAAAAGATCTGAAACCAATAGATAAGTCAATTGATTAACTTTGGCCAATATAGGGTTAGGAATAGGGCATGCCAATTTCTTGTATAGGGAAGATTCAAAGGATGAATTCATGATTTTAAAATATTAATGGATGCCAAATAATCATACGAATAACAGGAATAACAACAGATATCAATTGAAGGAAGAATCACACAATTTTGGCATAAAAATTGACGAATTACGACTTGAATTTTGACAAGGAATAACTAACTTCTGACGACCAACTCAAGATATATGGATAGAGGATGGAAAGAGCTTTCCAAAAAGCTATTATTTGCAGAAATATGACAAAAGATGAGAGAGTTATGCTAGGATTAAGATCAAGGAATTTCTTACACAAAACCGACGAATTACGAGTTGAATTTCGACAGAGAAGAGCTAACCTTCTGATTACAAAACCAAGATAACTAGATAGAGGATGGAAAGATCTTTCTAAAAACTATTATTTTCAGAAATCCGATAAAGGGTGAGAGAGTTATACTAAGATGAAATCAAGGAATTTTGGCTAGGGATTAGGCAAAAAACGAAAATTGAGAGGAAGGGGATAAATTTCGAAATTTCTAGGTGGGATAGGCTGACCACTCTTTTATAGGTGTCTAAGGAGGTTTAGCTAAGAGATAATTCTCTACTTTTAAGTTTAAAAGGATTATTAAAAGATAATTCTATTAGAAGGATAATTCTATTTAAAAGGATAATTCTATTTAAAAGAAAGAATTATCTAATAATTTTAAGGATAATTAACACAAAAAATACCGGAATTAAAATATAAAATATTAAGTAGCAACCACTTTAGGCCATCATGCATTCATTTCTTCAGGGATAAAGTAGTCATTTCAGCTACATCGACTCCAGGACTTCCTTGGCACCTAAACTATGAAGGATCGGTGTGTCACATATAGTCTGACTACCAGAAGGCCTACCCACTTGTGATCTCTGCAGTGCTCTAGTAGAACCTTGAGAACCCATATAACTAGGTCCAGACCTCTGAACTGCTGGAAGTGCTGAAAGCCTCTATTGTGAAGCACCTAGCTGGGCTGCTCTAGCTCCGGGGCACACTTTAGCCATATGCCTAAACTGATCACATTAATATCATCTAGGTGGCTACAGGCAAGGAAGTGGGTGGAATTATCTACAGTTCCTGCACTTGGATGTCCTAGACGGCTTACTCACGGTTTGGAAGGATCGAGAGGACTGTGAGTGAGTGGTCATTGATGTGGTCCCCTGAGACTTGGTCTGTGCTAAGGGATAAGGACCAGCTATCCTATCCTTGAGCCTCTACTCAATTGTGGGAGTGAGCTTGATTAGACCCTTGCTAGAACACCTTGCTAGAACTCCTCGAAGTCATTGCTAATCTTCTAGTCCAGAACACCAAGAACATCCCCATTGAGGCCATGCTCAAATCTGCTGGCCATCATAGCACTTATCCTGTCTGTCTCGGGCATAAAGTGAGCTAATGCCCGTGACTCAATCTTTTACTCGAAAATCATCTTATTCCTTTATTGCAGATGATAAAACTTTAAATCTTCTGATCCTTGAAGTACTGGGTGTATTACCTATAGTCAAACTCTTTTTCAAATTCCTCCCAAGTGGGCTGACCTGTATATCGGTCTTTAATCAAGCCCTACCAGCTGGATGCATCCCTCTCCAATAGATGAAGAGCTAGTGTTACTTTGTCCTTAGCTACAACCCAATATCCTATATAGTCAGAATCACTTTGTCTTTCCAGTTCTTGGTTGCAATCACATCACTGGTGCTGTAAAAACTCTTACACCTCAAGTGTTTGGTCTCTTTCAGTAGTTTGGACAGTTGCATTAGCAATCTACCACCTTGAACCTCTTTCTTTTGAACCTCTGGCTCAACCTGTATCTCTAGTTTTACTACAACCTGTGCCTGAGTTGGTGCCTGTCGTACCTGTATCTATTACTGCTGAACTACTATAGACTGCATCATCATCTCCTACATCTGACCTAGGGTAGTCTGAATAGTGGCCAACATCTGTAGCAAACCCTGATCCTTAACTGCTGGTGCAATCTAAGCTGGCTGTGCCTCTAGCGCACCCTGTTGCTGGCTCACATCTGCTGTTGACTCTGTTGGCCTTCAAGGATCTTAGCTCTAATCTAGCTCTTTAATCTGAAGTCAGCCACCATGACTTCAGGAAGCACTGTGACCTCTACCATTGGCCATCTCTATTAACTGGACACAGAGTCAATAGATATAAGCTTAAAGTGTAAGGATGCAAACCCAACCTATTAGGACCCGTACCACTATGAAACCTAAACAAGCAAAAAACAAGGACCTATCTGAATCCCACAGGGCTTATCCATCTAGTTCTGATTTTTATATTTTTATTCTTTATGCTTTTAAAGGTTGGAGCATGTTAATATTGGACAAACATTATAAAATCATACAAAGTGAATAAACATTAGCGGAAGACTTTATAATTAATCAAAGAAACCACAACGCACAAGTCTTACAGGGATCTCAAAATCCAGCAAGTAAATCCTCACTAAATTTATGAAAAAAACAAACGAAAGATACATTCCAAAAATAAGAAAGTAGTCCAGTTAATTTTCATGTTATATGAGCAATTAATCAAGGAAACATGCGAGACCATGAAACTTTTAGTCCTAGAAGTCTAGAAGCCAGTACAGGTGAAATAATTATTTTGTCTCTAAAGAAATGGATGTGCGCTGGCCGAAAATGGTATTGAATCTCTAATAATTATTTATGGTTTTATTTCCTTTTGATTTAGTCCTTGATTGGCAGATGATTACCTTAGGAGATAAAATTCTTAAAATTAAGGAAGGATAGTTATTGAATTTAATTCTGATAATTATCTTACTTTAATCTAGCCTTTAAAGTAGGAAAATTAATCCCATAACAACCCTATATAAAGAGGAAGCCGGCTACACTTAAATCTTATGCAAAAAATACACAAAATTTTGTCAAACCTCAAACCCTACACTTCCCTATTGCTGCCGAAATCTACTTGAACTTTAAACTAGTATAACTCTCTCATCCTTTGTCAGAATTTTGCAAATAATTGCTTGCTGGAACGCTCTTTCCATACTCTATCTAGCTACCTAGGTATGGTCATCATGAGGTTAGTTTCTCATGGTTGAAATTTAAATCGTGTTTCATTAGTTTTGGTGTCGCAGTTGTGTGATTCTGCTTTCAATTTATTTCTGCTGTTGTTCCCTCAATTTGTATGACTGTTTGGCATCCATCCATATTGTAAAATCTTGAATTCATCATTTGAATCTTCCCTATACATGAAATTGGCATGCCCTATCCTTGTCTTATTGTTGCCAATTTTGAGTAATTGATTAACCTATTGGTTTCTCATCTTGTTCCTTTTGATTGTATGTGTTATAAACATCAAATCCTTCCTTGTTAACATAAAATCACAAACTTTATAGCTTGTTAACGTGAAATCACAACTTTCCTATTGTTTTATTTTTAAGTATCGAAAGTTGTATGTTGATTGGGATGGTAATTCAGGTTGTTTCTTGTTAAATTCTTGGCTATCACATCACACATCCAAGGTGAAGGCACTTACGGCATCTGATCACTGGTTTTTGATAGGTTTGGTGAGTGGAATTGGTAATGAAATAGGGTATTTGTTTGGTTATTGAGTATGCATGCTTAGTTTGGTTTTTTCTTTGCCTTATAATGTTATAGGTGGTTTGGATCCCTTGAATAAAGGCAAAGGAATAGCTTATTATTCAGAGATAAGAGAGGTAGGATTTATGCCTCATCGGTTTCCCTAGAGATCCTTATTGTTGGTTGTTATTTCGATGCATATCTTTGCATTGTTGTAAGCCTATATATGAAAGAATGTATACATGAGTTGCAGATTGGTTTGAGGCTTACTTAGACATTGTTGAATCCTTGAGATAGGTTATGTGTGCCTAATTTTTATGTGTTGTGAGCATTGAACATAATGATTGTGTTCTGACATGATTGAGGATACCTTGTTGTGATATTATGTTTTGTGCTTGCCTGTGTGTGCTTGTACGTGTTTGTGTGTTAGGATCCTTTGCCGGTGTCTATTTAGGGTAAGCGTTGATGCTCCTGGGGGGGGATAGGTTCTTACTGGTATAGGAGTCGTATGGGTGGCAATCCCCAGCATGTGCAGGCTAGATGCCTTATCCTTGTGTGGCAAGATGAGTTTACCCTTGTGTGGTTTGGATGCCATTATCCTTGTGTAGTTTGGATGCCTTTTTCCTTGTGTGGCTTGGATGCCTTGTCCTTGTGTGGCTAGATGAATAGGCTTGCTGTTTAGCTTATGTGTTAACCTGTATCCTTTGTGCAGCGAAGCCTTGGACAACATAGGTGGAAGGGGATGACCTTTTCCTATTGCCGAGATGTTTGTTGAGTTTTTCCTGTCTGTGTACTTCTGATTTTCAGAAGTGTTTGTAATCCACCCTCAGCATTAGCTTTCGGCCCTAACCTTACTATTTGATTCTTCAATTGTGTCATACCCCTTTAGATTGTATAGCATGATTTGATGTTGTTTGGGAGATGTTTGCTTAATATTTCTGTAGATTTTATGATGTTACGAGCCTACTGTGATTCTTGTAATCTCATCCTGTTGATTTCACCATTTTTCAGGCTTAAGTACATTCACTATTCGTAGTATCAGTGTGTGAGAATCAAGGCTGCACGACAGGGCAATATCATATCATTTTTGCATACTGATCTCCTTGGTTGCTTGTGCATATAACATGAACAATGATTGGACTATTTCTGATTTTTCAAGTTCCTCCTAAACTTGATTGCTTTCGGATTTTGTTGAAGGTTTACTTGCTGGATTTTTAGATCCCTATAGGACTTGTGTTGTGGTTCTAATGATTCAATTTAAAGACTTCCGCTGATGTTATATTCAATCTGTATGATACCAGAATGCTTGTCCAATATCATGCTCCAATTGTTATAAGTACAAAGATGGAATATGCTAAAATAAAAAATTATATGGGTAAGCTTTGTGGGGTTCAAATTAGTCATTGTTTTGGGCTTATTTGCGTTTCACGACTGTAAAGGTCCTATTAGGAGCAATAATAATGAGTGAATAGGATTGAGGTCCTTACAGGCTTAGTACTAGAGCATGGTTTAGGGAATATAATTTGTTATATGCTAACCTATTTTGCTGGTTTTGTGTTTGTAGGTAGGTACATACGCACACACCCACTCACTTTGGGGCTAATATCGAAAATAATCTGATGTAAAAAACCTGGTTTGAAGCTTTTAAATGCTATGCTTGGTTACTTGATTTGTTGTCTATTTATGTGTGCTTTTATGAATTTCATGATTTGATGTGTTTTGCTGTGTTCTGTTGTGTATTTTTCTATGCTCTTTTGTTATTACAGAGTATATATGTGTATGTTTGCTGCCTCTTGATGTGTGCTGCCAAGTGCTACCGAGTGTTCCTATATGGTTGCCGAGTATGTATGATTGACTTGTATGTATGTCAAGTATGTTTCTGTGTGTTGATTGCCAAGAAGTATTTGTTTGAATCCATGCTTGTCGAGTGTTCTGATGATTGTCGAGTGCTTGCGTATGATTGCTGAGTGTTGAGAGTGTACTTATATATGGTTTTGAATGTCTTAGTGATTGTTACCCAGTGCATATGTGTGTGTTAATGTGATTGCCGAGTGTGCATTGCATGTATGCATGTGTTTTCCGAAACTGGTATATATGTGTACATGTGTGTTTTATTTTGTAGCATATGTATATTGTCCAGTGCATGCCTCTCCATCAGGTACCATTTTTTTTCCTAGTGTTCGTATTTGGTTATGTGTTGAGGAACTTCGTGTGCCTGTATAGTATAGCAAGGTTGAACGCTACAAGGGATCAACGGGGTAGGTATGGGGTTCAGGCTAAACAATAATCTATTAAGCAAGAAGAGTCGAATGCTTAGATTGACCAGGGAGGGCAAGTTGAGCCCGAAAACCAATGTAAGGCACCAGATGCACCAGCCATGGATCCTATGATGACACAAATTCTAAACATGTTACAAGAGATTGCTGCGAATCAGTGGCGTATGGAGGTCTAACTTCAGAATGCTCCTGCACCTGCACCTGTGGAAGAACCTATTCCTCCACTTGAGCCTGTACAGCCGGCTCACCCTCAGAAAGCTAAGAGCCTTCCTGTCACTATTACGAAGCTGTTGAAGGAAGCTTGTCAATTGGGATATAAAGATTTCAGTGGTTCAGCTGGAGCTACTACAGCTCATAAATGGATAGACACTTTATGCAGGTGTCCTTGTTTCTGCCTATCTTTGATAATAACAAGGTTGCCATCGCTACTTTCCTACTGAAGAAAGAAGCCCTCGCATGGTAGAAATCTGTGAGCTTGTGATTAGGCGATCGTTTGCCTACTTGGGAGGAATTTTGGTATGAGTTCAACGAGAGATTTTATATGAGATTCCATAAAAGTGAGCAGCCATAAGCTTGAATAGGGCAGCCGTTCAGTGCTGGAATACGAAAAGTCATTAAGGGAGTTATCCCGATTTTCACCTGAAGAGGATCGTTCACCATACCACTTTGCGAGACGATTTCAGGATTGGCTAAGTACTGAGCTCAAAACCATCATTCGTACGACACCGGTGCAAAATTTGCAAGAACTAATCGTTGCTCCTGCTGAAACTGAGAAAATCATTCAAAACAGGAAACCATCTGCAACAACTAGTGACGGATCCTTCAGGCCAGATTCGAAGTTCAATCAATGTACAGGACCCTACCTTTTGAGGTCCCATCCTCCGAAAAATAATAACAATGAAGGTAACAACAAGAACTTTTCTGGTTCGAATGCCAGTGGATCTATGTGGAATTCCTAGCAATGTCGATGTTATAATTGTGGCGAGATGGGGAATATTCAGATGGAATGCCTGAAACCAAGGCATATCACAGACGGACCTAGTGCGGGCCAAGTTAGGTATACTAACCTCACCAAACCACCAGCATGTGCACCAGGAGGACCACCCAACGGATCTTCAAGTAAGGCGCAATCAAGACCAACTAGGCTATTCACCCTAACTGATGTCGAGGCTAGTCCTAATGTGGTGACAGGTACTATTTCCATCTTTTCTCAAAATATTAAAGTATTGTTAGATCCCAGAATAAGCAGTTCATTTGTAAGTCCAAGGATAGCACTTAGCATGGATCGGTCTCTATCTCTCTTGTCTCCTCCTATTGTGGTTCTGACTCCTTTAGGAGAACAACTTATTTGTGATTTAGTCTACATCAGCTGTGATGTATGTATGGGTCTGAGTGTATTTGAGATGGATCTAATCCCAATGGACATCCGAGTGCTCGATGTGATCTTAGGCATGGACTGTCTGGCGAAATATCAAGCATGTATGGAGTGTTTCACCAAGCATGTGTGGTTCATTTTTTCTGATGGTGTCGAATACTGTTTTGAAGGTGATAGGTGAGTTGTTCACTAGCATGATTTTCTGGCTCGATGCGAACCGATTAATCAGTAAAGGATGTAGAGCATACCTCGTGCATGTACATGAGGTTTCTAAAAGATCCTCAGAACTAGATTCTATGCTAGTGGTTCGCGAATTTCCAGATGTATTTCCAGAAGACATAGCCGATTTGTCACCAGTGAGGGAAGTGGAATTCGGCACTGAGCTAGTGCCTGTTATGAATCCAATTTCCATTCCTCCATATTGTATGGCTCTTGCGGAAATGATGGAACTAAAAACGCAACTGAAAGATTTGCTAGATCGTGGTTTCATCCGACCCACTATGTCACCATGGGGAGTACCTGTCTTGTTCGTAAAGAAGAAAGATTGTTCACTGCGATTGTGCATTGACTATCAGCAGCTGAACCATGTGACCATGAAAAACAAGTATCCACTACCATGCTTCGACGACTTGTTCGATCAGCTCCAAGGTGCAGCCGTGTTCTCCAAAATCGATCTCAGATCTGAATACCATCAATTGCGAGTTCGTGATGCTGATATTCCGAAGAATGCATTCAGATTGCTATATGAATTTTTGGTTATGCCATTCGGTTTGACCAATGCACCAGCCGTGTTTATTGACCTGATGAATTGTGTGTTCCGTGAGTTCCTAGAAAAATTTGTGATAGTCTTCATCGACGATATTCTGATTTATTCAAAGTCGGAAAAGGAATATGCTGAGCACTTAGGGATTGTGCTAAATATTTTGAGGGATTGGCTGTTTTTCACAAAGTACTCCAAATACGAATTATGGTTACGCGAAGTTAGTTTCCTTGGCCATGTTGTTTCCTCCCAAGGTGTCCTTGTTGATCCGAAGAAAGTTGAAGCCGTAGTTGCTTGGGAAACCCTGCGAACTATGTTCGAAGTTCGTAGTTTTCTTGGCTTAGCCAAATACTACCGTCACTTCATGGAGAATTTTTCATCACTTGCCGGACCATTGACAAAATTGACACGCAAAGGCGAGCCATTTGTGTGGACCGAGAAGTGCCAGCGAAGTTTCGTGGAATTGAAGAAATGGTTAGTTTCCCCACCTATCCTTACCATACCTGTTGGCGGAAAGGAGTGCGTTGTTTACAGCGATGTGTTAAAATTTGGACTTAGATGCATATTGATGTAAGATGGGAAAGTCATTGCCTATGTTTCCCAATAATTGCAACTGCATGAAAGCAACTATCCTATGCATGATTTAGGGCTTGCAGCCGTGGTGTTTGCATTGAAAATATGGCAACATTACTTATACAGTGGGACGTGCCGAATCTTCACTGACCACAAAAGCTTGAAATACCTCACGCAAAAGGAGTTGAACATGAGACAATGAAGATAGGTGGAGATGATTAAGGACTACGATCTGATCATCAAATATCATCCTGAAAAAACAAATGTTGTCGGTGATGCCTTAAGACAAAAGTTTCATCCTCCTTCTCCATGGGTTTTGGTTTACAAGGACACCCAATACATGCCAATGTTGCTGGATTTGAGAGCTACGCGTGTGCATCTTGGCACTGATTTTTCTGGTTCATTATTAGTGCGAATTGAAGTCATGCCTACCCTGATTGAGGAGATTTGGAATTAACAATCTGAAGATCCAAAATTAGCTGAAATTCGGAAGCAATTATCTGATGGTGCTTATGCCATAACTCGTGATTTCTGAATATGAGGTGACGAAGTTCTTGTCTTTAGAAACCGGGTATGTGTTCCACAATATATTGATATTCATAATCTTATTTTGATCCAGGCGTATAGTTCAAATTTTGTTATCCATCCTAGTAGTACAAAGATGTAACGAGATTTAAAGGAGTAGTACTGGTGGTCGAACATGAAGCGTCACATTGCTGAGTTCGTTGCCCAATGTCTCGTATGCCATCAAGTAAAGATCGAGCATCAATGACCTGCTGGCTTACTACAGTCACTTTTGATTCCAGAATGGAAGTGCGAGCACGTCACGATGGATTTTGTGACTAGTTTGCTTAGATCGCAGGGAGGATACGATGTCATGTGGGTGATCGTGGATCGATTGACAAAAGCTGCAAACCTTCTTCCTATACGTTTGACAGACACACCTGAGAAATTGGTTGTTCGTTACTTGGACGAGATTGTTCGATTGCATGGAGTACTAGTTTCCATCGTTTCAGATCGCCACCCTCGTTTCACTTCACGATTTTGGGAAAAATTACAGAACGCGCTGGGTTCAAGAATAAATTTCAGTAAAACATTTCATCCCTAGATTGATGGTCAATCTGAGAGGACGATTCAAACACTCGAAGACATGTTACGTGCGAGTGTATTAGACCAGTATACTGGTTGGGAGTGATGCCCCATTGGCGGAATTTTCTTACAATAATAACTTTTATGTAAGCGTTAGTATAGAACCTTATGAAGCAATATATAGCAGTTGAACATGATTCGACAACGGCTAAAGACAGTGCAGGATCGGCAGAAAAACAACACCGATAATCGGCAAAGGGAGCTGGAATTTTCGGTAGGTGACAAAGTGATTTTGAAGGTTGCCCCATGGAAAGGTGTCTTTCATTTTCAGTGGCGAGGTAAGCTAGCACCTCATTACATTTGTCCATATAACATTGTCGAGAGGATTGGCCCTGTTGTATACCGATTTGCTTTACCTCCAAATATGGAAAAAAATCACAACATGTTTCACATTTAAATGTTGAGAAAGTATGTGTGAGACCCTATTCATATGCTCAAAGAACCACCAGTCAAGGTTGCTGAAGACCTATCCTATCCCGTATAGCCAGTTGCCATATTAGATCGGTCAGTTCGTCAGCTTCGCAGTCGAAGCATGCCCATGGTACGAGTTGTTTGGCATAATGGACAAATCAAGGAATAGTCTTGGGAGACTAAAGAATCTATGCATGCAAAATTTTTTTACCTGTTTGGTTAGGTACTTGTGCTGAAATGTCGAGGACGAAATTCTTGTAAGGAGGGGAGGATATGAGATCCTGAATTTTTAGTCCTAAAGGTCCAGAAGCCAGTGCAGGTGACACTATTATTCTGTCCCTAAAGAAATGGATGTGTGATAGCCGAAAATGATATGAAATGTCTGGTAATTATTTCTGATTTTAATTCCCTTTGATTTGGTTTTTTATTGATAGATAATTACCTTAGGAGATAAAATCCCTAAAATTAAGAAAAGATAATTATAGAATTTAATTTTGATAATTTTCTTACTTTAATATAGCCTTTAAAGTAGGGAAATTAATCCCATAACCACCTTATGTAAAGTGGAAGCCGACTAAAGTTAAATTTTATACAGAAAATACACAAAATTTGTCAAACCTCAACCCCTATAATTCCCTATTACTGCCGAAATCTACTTGAACTTCAGACTAGTATAACTCTCTCATCCTTTGTCGAAATTTTGCAAATAATAGCTTGTTGGAAAGCTCTTTCCATCATTTACCTACCTATCTAGGTCAGGTTATCAGGAGGTTAGTTATTTATTGTCAAATTTTAAATTATATTTCGTCGGTTTTGGTGCCGCAATTGTGTGATTCTGCCTTCAATTTATTTATGTTGTAGGTCCTTCTATTCGTATAATTGTTTCGCATCCATCCATGTTGTAAAATTATGAAATCATCCTTTGAATCTTTGCTATAGATGAAATCGGCATCCCCTACCCTTGCTCTATTGTTGTCAATTTTGATTCATCAATTAACCTATTGGTTTCTGATCTTATTTCTTTTGATTATATGTGTTATAAAATTAAAATCTTTTCTTGTTAACACGAAATCAAATTCCTTATAGCTTATTAACATGAAATTGAAACTTCCTCTATTACTTTATTCTTGAGTGCCAAAACTTGTATGTTGATTTGGATGGTAATTCAGGTTGTTTGTGAGACCCTGAATTTTGAGTCCTAGAAGTTCAGAAGTCAATGCATGTGAAAAAGACCGTATTTTCCCTGAAGAAAAGGATGTGTGATGGCTGAAATTGGTAAGAGATGTCCAGTAATTATTTCTGGTATTAATTCCCTTTAAATTGATTATTTATTGGTTGATAATTAACTTAGGAAATAAAAACCCTACGTTTAAGAGGGGATAATTACAGAATTTAATTCTGATAATTATGTTATTTTAATTAAGCCTTTAAGGTAGGGATTTTAATCCCATAACCACCTTATATAAATAGGAAGTCAGCCTCACAAAAATCTTATACAGAAAACACACAAAATTCGTAAGACCTAAAAACCCTACACCTCCCAATTTCTCTGAAATTTGATGGAACTTCAAACAAGCATAACTCTCTCATCGTTTATCAGATTTCTGCAAATAATATATTGTTGGAAATATCACTTCATCTTCTTTCCAACCATACTTTATTTTTTTTCAAAAGGTTAGTTTTCTCTTTATTACAAGTTAAATCGAACTTCGGCAGAATTGCCAAAATCTGCTAGAACTTCAAAATAGCATAACTCTCTCATCCTTTGTCGCATTCTTGCGAATAATAGCTTGTTGGAAGCCTCTCTATTTCCAACCACCTTTTTTTTTTTTTGGAGGTTAATTTTTTCATTGTAAAAAGTTAAATCAAATTTTGACGGAATTGCCAAAATCTACTTAAACTTCAAAATAGCATAACACTCGCATCCTTTGTTGAATTTTTATGAATAATAGCTTGTTGAAAAGATATTTTTATATTAATTCAAGGAATATTTTTTTTTTCACCAAGAGGTTAGTTTTTCTTTATCGTAAGATAAGTCGAATTTCGACGGGATTAGGGTTCAAGACTGTGTGATTCTGTCTTCAATTGATTATTGTTGTTGTTTCTCTTGTTCGTATGATTGTTTGGCATCTATTCATGTTATAAAATTATGAATTCATCCTTTTAATCTTTTCTATACATGAAATCAGTATGCCTTACCCTTACCCTATTGTTGTCTATCTTGATCAATTGATGAAATTATTGGATTTCGATATTGTTTCTTTTGATTGTATAAGTTATAAACACTTAATCCCTCTTTGTTAGCATGAAATTGCAACCCTTACACCTTGCTAACATGAAATCGCAAACTATCTTGTGTCCTATGCTTAGTGCCAAAATATACATAGTTAAACTGGGTGGTAATTCAAGTTGAATCTTGTTAAGTTCTTGGCTATCACATCACACATCAAAAGAGGAGGCTTCTACGGCATCTGGCCACTAGTTTCTGATAGGTTTGGTGAGTGGAATTGGTAAGGAAATAGGGTATTCAATTGGTTATTGAGTATGCATGCTTAGTTTGGTTTTGTCTTTGCCTGATGATACTATAGGTGGTTCAAAATTATTAAATAAAGGCTAAGGAATAGCTTATTGTTCAAAGACAAGGGAGGTAGGATCTATGCCTCATCAGTTTCTCCAGAGATCCCTGTTGTTTGTTTGTTGTTTCTGATGCATGTCCTTGTTATTATTGCATGTGAATTGATTGTAGGATATGTGCAAGAATTGCGGATTGAGATATGAATCCTACAGGCTATATCAAACCTTTGGGTTAGGTTTTGAGTGCCCGAATTGAGTATGATATGTGAATTGAATAAACTAATTGTGTTCTGAGATGATTGAAGATACTCTGTTATGGTATTGTGCTTGTGCTTGCCTGTGTGTGCTTGTACATGTTTGTGTGTCAGGATCCTGTTCCAATGGTCATTCGGGGTAAGCACTGATTCTCCTTGGGAGAGGCGAGGCTCTTACTAGTATGGGAGTTGTATGGGTGGTAAATTCTGAGAGCAATCTGATGAGTTTTACCTGCCTGTATACTTCTGTTTTTCAGAAGTGTTTGCAGTCCACCCTCAGCTTTACTCTATGCCCTATCCCTTTGATTGATTTTTGAATTATGTGATACCCATAGATCTGTTAGAATGATTTAATTTTTTTCGGGAGATCTATGTTTAAAATTTTTGTAGATCTTATGATGTTGTGACCTTACTGAGATTATTGTAATCTCATCCTATTGTATTCACAATTTTTCAGGCTTAAGTACATCCACTCTCCGTGGAACTAGTGTGTGAGATCAAGACTGCACGGCGAGGCGATATCTCATCACATTAGCATACATGTTCCTTGATTGCTTGCACATATAACATGAATTATGACTGGACTATTTTTCTGGTTTTCATGGTTCCTCCTTTACTTGTTTCCATTTTATTTTGGGAATTAACTTACTGGATGTTTGAATCCTTATAGGACTTGTGAGTTGTGGATTCATTGATTTTATTTAAAGATTTCCGCTGATATTTTATTCACTCCGTATGATATCAGAATACATGTCCAATATCATGCTCCAATAACTAATGAACATAACGAATATACATGCTAAAAATCGAGAATTTGATAAGTAAGCCTTGTGGAATTCAGATACGTCCTGGTTCTTGGGCTTGTCTGAGTTTTATGGCGGTAATGGCTCTAATCAGAGAAATTAATAATAGGCTAGGATTTGGGGTCGTTATAGGTTTGGTAGAGGATTATGGCTTAAGAAATAAAATTGGTTATATGCTAACTTATTTGTTGATTTTGTGTCTGTAGGTAAGAACATGCCACACACTCACTCACTTAGGAGTTAATACCGAGAGTAAACTAATGATAAAAAGGGATTGATTTGTAAGATTTAAATGATGAGAATGATAATTTGATTTGCTGTGTGTTTATTTATGTTCTTGTGCCTACTATGCCTTGATGTGTTATGATAAATCTTAATTTATTTCTTGTCATTGCCGAATGTGTGTTTTTTGCCATAATACCGAGTGTCCTATGTGACTTCTTATTGTTGTCTTTAGAGTTTGTTGCAATGATTTCCAAGAATGGTTTGTATGATAGTATTGTTGCCAAATGCTTATGGGAGTGTTGGTGTAATTAACGAGTATGCATTTACATGTGTGCATATGATTTCCAAAATTTGCATACTTGTGTGCATGAGTATTTTGATTTCTAGCATATGCATATTGTCCGGTGAACGCCTCTCCACTAGGTACCACTTATTTTCCTAGTAACTTCTTTGGTTATGTGATGAGTAACAATCATATGCTTGTATAGTATGGCAAAGCTAAGTGTACAAAGGGATCGATGAGGTTGGTGTGGGGTTAAAGCTGAACAGCAACCCATAGGGCAGAATGAACCTGATGCACATATTGAGCAGGGATAGCAACTGATTTTAGATCTAGTCTACATCGACTGTGCTGTATGTATGGGACCGAATGTATTGGAAGTGGATCTGATTCCATTGGGCATCGGAGAGCTGGATGTGATTTTAGGCATGGACGGTCTGGCAAAATATCAAGCCCGTGTGGAGTGTTTCACCAAACGCGTGTGGTTTATTTTTTCCTGATGGTGTCGAGTACTGTTTTAAAGGTGATAAGCGATTGGTTCCAACTTGCATGATTTCTTGGCTTGATGCAAAACGATTGATCAACAAAGGATGTACAACGTACCTCACGCACATACATGATACTTCTAAAGAATCCTTGGATTTGGATTCCATTCCAATGGTTCTCGAATTTCCAGAAGTATTACCAGAAGTTATGCCGGTTTACCACCAGCAAGGGAAGTGGAACTCGGCATTGAGTTAATGCCTGGTACAAATCCAATTTCCATTCTTCCGTATCGTATGGCTCCTGCAAAAATGAAGGAACTAAAAACACAATTGGAAGATTTGTTGGATCGTGGTTTCATCCGACCTAGTGTGTCACCTTGGGGAGCACCTGTCTTGTTCATAAAGAAGAAAGATGGTTCATTACGATTTTGCATCGACTATTAGCAGTTGAATTGTGTGACCATGAAGAACAAGTACCTTTTTTCACGCATCGATGATTTGTTCGACCAACTCTAGGGTGCAGTCGTGTTCTCCAAGATCGACCTCAGATCTGGATACCATTAATTGCGAGTTCGTGATGCTGATATTTCGAAGACCGTGTTCAGATCGCGATACGACAGCTACAAATTTTTGGTTATGCTATTCGGTTTGACCAATGCACTAGCTGTGTTTATGGACGTAATGAATCATGTGTTCTATGAGTTCCTGGATAAATTTGTGATAGCCTTAATCGACGACATTCTGAATTATTCAAAATCGGAAGAGGAACATGCTAAGCATTTGCGGATTGTGCTGAGTGTTTTAAAGGATCGGTAGTTGTTTGCAAAGTACTCCAAATGCGAATGCTGGTTACGCAAAGTTGGTTTCCATGGCCATATTGTTTCCGTCGAAGGTGTGTTAGTTGATCTAAAGAATATTGAAGCTATAGTTTATTGGGAACATCCCCGTGAACTGTGTTCGAAGTTCATAGTTTCCTTGGTTTAGCAGCATAATACCGTCGCTTTGTGGAAAATTTTTCATCACTTGCCGCACCATTGACAAAAATGATGCGCAAGGGTGAGCCGTTTATGTGGAACTAGAAATGCCAGCGAAGTTTTGAAGAACTGAAAAACCAGTTAGTTTCCGTCCCTATCCTTACCTTACCTATTTGCGGAAAGGAGTATGTGGTTTACAGCGATGCATCGAAATCCGGATTTAGATGCATATTGATGTAAGATGAGAAAGTCGTTGCTTTTGTTTCCCGACAGTTACAACCACACGAAAGCAACTACCCTACGCATGATTTAGAGCTTGCAGTCGTGGTGTTTGCGTTGAAAATATGGTGACATCACTTATACGGCGAGACATGCCGAATCTTTGCCGACCACAAAAGCCTGAAGTACCTCCTCACGCAAAAAAAATTAAATATTAGACAAAAAAGATGGGTGGAGCTGATTAAAGACTACAGTTTGATCATCGAATATCATCTTGGAAAGACAAATGTTGTTGCTGATGCCTTGAGCCGAAAGTTTCATCCTCCTTCCCCAACGGTTTTGGTTTACATGTGCACCCATTACAATCCTATGTTGCTGGATTTGAAAGCTAATCGTGTGCATCTTGGCACTGAAGTTTTCTGGATCATTACTGGCACAAATTGAAGTCACGCCTACCTTGATTGAGGAAATCCAGAATCAGCAATTAGAGGATCTGAAACTGATTGAAATTCGGAAGCAACTTTCTGATGGTGTTGATGCCAAAGTTCGTGATTTCAGAATACGAGATGACGAAGTGTTTGTCTTCAGAAACCGGGTATGTGTTCCACATGATGTTGATATTCATAACCTTATTCTATCGGAGGCGTATAGTTCGAAGTTCGCTATCCATCCCGGAAGCACTAAGATTTACCAAGATTTAAAGGAACAGTATTGGTGGCCAAACATGAAACGCCACATTGCTGAGTTTATTGCCCGATGCCTCATATGTCAACAATTAAAGATCGAACATCAACGACCATCTGGTCTACTTCAGTCACTCCCGATTCCAGAATGGAAGTGGAAGCATGTCACAATGAATTTTGTGACCGTCTTGTCTAAATCGCAGCGAGGATACGATGCCATTTGGGTGATTGTGAATCGATTGACAAAATCTGCACACTTCCTTCCTATATGTGTGACGGATACACCTGAGAAATTGGTTGTTCGTTATTTGGACAAGATTATTCGATTGCATGGAGTGCCAATTTCCATCGTTTCAGATCGTGACCCCTGTTTCACTTCATGATTTTGGGAGAAATTCTAGAATGTGCTGGGTTCGAGAATAAATTTCAATACAGTATTTCATCCCCAGACCGATGGCCAATCAGAAAGGACAATTCAGACACTCGAAGACATGTTACGTGCAAGTGTGTTAGACCAATAAACTAGTTGGGATCGATGCCTGCCACTGGCAGAATTTACTTAAAACAATAGTTTTCATGTAAGCATCGGTATGGCACCTTACGGAGCATTATGTTAGAGACGTTGCAGAACTCCCATTTGCTGGAATGAAGTAGGCGAGAGACACCTAGACAATCCAGAATTGATTGATCAAGCAACAGAGCAGTTGAACTTGATTCGACGCTAAAAACAACCTAGAATCGGCAGAAAAACTACGCTAATAATCGATGAAGGGAGCTGGAATTTGCGGTAGGTGACAAAATGTTTCTGAAGGTCACCCCATGGAAAGGAGTTCTTCATTTTCAGCAGCGAGATAAGCTAGCACCTTGTTACATTGGTCCGTATGACATCATCAAGAGGATCGGCCTTGTTGCTTACTGACTTGCCTTACCTCCAAATATGGAAATAATTCGCAACGTGTTTCACGTTTCAATAATGATAAATTATGTGCAAGACCCTTCTCACATGTTTGAAGAACCCCCAGTTGTAATCACTGAAGACTTATCCTATCCTGTACAACCAGTTTCCATACTAGATCGGTCAGTTCGACAGCTTCGCAGTCGAAGCTTGTCTATGGTACGAGTTGTTTGGTGTAATGGTCAAATTAAAGAATAATCTTGCGAGACTGAGGAATCTATGCGTGTAAAATTTCCGTATCTGTTTGCTTCGGTACTTGTGCTAAAATTTCAAGGACGAAATTCTTATAAGGAGGGGAGGATGTGAGACCCTGAATTTTGAGTCCTAAAATTCCAAAAGCCAGTACAGGTGAAAAAGACCATTTTTTCCCTGGAGAAAAAGATGTGTGATGGAAGAAATTGGTAAGGGATATCTAGTAATTATTTCTGGTATTAATTCCCTTTAAATTGATTCTTTATTGGTTGACAATTACCTTAGGAAATAAAAATCCTAAGTTTAAGGGAGGATAATTACAGAATTTAATTCTAATAACTATCTTATTTTAATTAAGTCTTTAAAGTAGGGATTTTAATCCCATAACCACCTTATATAAATAGCAAGCCATCCAAACAAAAATTTTATACAGAAAACACACAAAATTCGTAAGACCTAAAAGCCCTACACCTCTTAAT
This sequence comes from Passiflora organensis, assembly GCA_019739055.1. Lineage (NCBI taxonomy): Eukaryota > Viridiplantae > Streptophyta > Magnoliopsida > Malpighiales > Passifloraceae > Passiflora > Passiflora organensis. Next base: position 87,407 of record JAEPBF010000316.1, read on the forward strand.
TTCTTCTGAAATCCGCTGGAACTTCAAACAAGCATAACTCTCTCATCGTTTATCGGATTCCTAAGAATAATAGCTTGTTAGAAATATATCTTCATCTTCTTTTCAAACATCTTTTATTTTTTTTCAGGAGGTTAGGTTTTTTTTTGTTAAAAGTTAAATTGAATTTCGGCAGAATTGTCAAAATCTGCTTGAAATTCCAAATAGCATAACTCTTTCATTCTTTGTCAGATTCTTATGAATAATAGCTTGTTGAAAAGATCTCTTCATCTTATTTCTAGAAAAAAAATTTTCTTTGTTTGGAGGTTAGTTTTTTCTTTGTTAAAAGTTAAATAGAATTTTGGCAGAATTGCCAAAATCTACTTGAAATTCAACATAGCATAACTCTCTCATTCTTTGTCGGATTCTTGCGAATAATAGGTTGTTAGAAAGCTCTCTTCATCTTCTTTCCAGAAATATAATTTTTTTCAGGTGGTTAGTTTTTATTTATCATAAGATAAGTCAAATTTCAACGGGATTAGGGTTCAAGATTGTGTGATTCTGTTTTCAATTGATTTTTGTTGTTGATTCTCTTGTTCGTATGACTGTTTGGCATCTATTCATGTTATATAATCATGAATTCATCCTTTTAATCTTTTCTATACATAAAATCAGTATACCATGCCCTTTCCCTATTGTTGCCTATCTTGATCAATTATTGAAACTATTGGATTCTGATATTTTTTCTTTTGATTGTATAAGTTATAAACACCTAATCCTTCTTTGTTTGCATGAAATTGCAACCCTTACACCTTGTTAACAAGAAATCGCAAACTATCTTGTGTCCTATGCTTAGTGCCGAAATATACATAGTTAAATTGGGTGGTAATTCAAATTGAATCTTGTTAAGTTCTTAGCTATCACATCACACATCAAAAGAGGAGGCACCTGCGGCATCTGACCACTGATTTCTGATAGGTTTGGTGACTAGAATTGGTAAGAAAATAGGGTATTCTGTTGGTTATTGAGTATGCATGCTTAGTTTGGTTTTATCTTTGCTTGGTGATACTATAGGTGGTTTGGAATTATTAAATAAAGGCAAAGGAATAGGTTCTTATTCAGACACAAGAGAGGTAGGAACTATACCTCATCAGTTTCTCTAGAGATCCTTGTTGTTTGTTTCTTGTTTTTTATGCATGCCCTTGTTATTAATGCATTCAAATTGATTGTAGGATATGTGCAAGAATTGCGGATTGAGATATGAATCTTGTAGGCTATACTGAACCCTTGAGTTAGGTTTTGAGTGCCCGAATTGTATATGATATGTGAATTGAATAAACTAATTGTGTTCTGATTGAGGATACCCTGTTATGGTATTGTGCTTGTCCTTGCCTGTGTGTGCTTGTACATGTTTGTGTGTCGGGATCCTGTTCCGATGGCCATTCGGGGTAAGCCCTAATGCTCCTTGAGAGAGGAGAGGCTCTTACTGGTATAGGAGTTGTATAGGTGGCAAACCTCATCATGCGTGCGTTCGATGAGTATTCCTTGTGTGGTTTGGGATACCCTCGTCCTTGTGTGGCAGGATGAATAGGCTTACTAGTTAGCTTGTGTGCTAACCTTTTACCTTTTGTGCAGTAAGCCTTGGATAGCACAGGTGGAAGGGGACGACCTTTCTTTTTCTTATTGCCGAGAGCAATCTGATGAGTTTTACCTGCCTATTTAATTCTGATTTTTGGAAGTGTTTGCAGTCCATCCTCAGCCTTAGTCTTGGCCCTATCCCTTTGATTGACTTTTGAATTGCATGATACCTATAGATGTGTAGAGATGATCTAATGTTATTCGGGAGGTTTGTGTTTAAGATTTCTATAGATCTTATGATGTTGTGACACTACAGAGATTCTTGTAATCTCATCCTATTGTATTCACCATTTTTCAGGTTTAGGTACATCCACTGTCTGTGGTACCAGTATGTGAGATCAAAGCTTGCGCATATAACATGAATTATGATTGGGCTATTTTTTTGGTTTTCAAGGTTCCTCCTTTACTTGTTTCCGTTTTATTTGGGAATTAACTTACTAGATGTTTGCATCCTTATGGGACTTGTGAGTTGTTGATTCAATGATTTTATTTAAAGACTTTCGTTGATATTTTATTCACTCCGTATGATACCAGAATACATGTCCAGTATCGTGCTCCATTAACAAATGAATATAATGAATGTACATGCTAAAAATCGAGAATTTGATAAGTAAGTTTTAAGGAATTCAGATATGTCCTGGTTCTTGAGCTTGTCTAAGTTTCACGGCGGTAATGGCCCTAATCGGAGCAATTAATAATAGGTTAGGATTTAGGCTCGTTACATTTTTTCTTGTTAAGTTCTTGGATATCACATCACACATCCAAGAGGAAGGCACCTGCGACATCTTACCACTAGTTTATGGTAGGTTTGGTGAGTGGAATTGGTAAATAATTATGGTATTTATTTGGTTATTAAGTATGCATGCTTAGTTTGGTTTTTCCTTGGCCTTATGATTTTATAGATGGTTCAGATCCCTTGAATAAAGAAAAATGAATCTTGTTCAGATACAAGAGAGGTAGGATCTATGTTTTACTGATTTCTCAAGAGATTCTTGTTGTTAGTTGTTATTTTCGATGTATGTCTTTGTATTGTTGTATGCACATAGATGAGGGAATGTCTGCATGAGTTGCTGATTGATTTGAGGCTTACTTGGGCATTGTCAAACCCTTGAGAAAGGTTATGTGTGCCTAATTTGTATGTGTTGTGAGCATTGAATATACTGATTGTGTTCTGACATGATTGAGGATGCCCTGTTATGGTATAGTGTGTTGTGCTTGCCTGTGTGTGCTTGTACCTATTTGTGTGTCAGGATTTTTTTTCGGTGGCCATTTGGGGTAAGCACTGATGCTCTTGGGAGAAGAGAGGTTCTTAATGGTATGGGAGTTGTATGGGTGACAATCCCCAGCAAGAGCTCGCTGGATGCCTAGTCCTTGTGTGGCTAGATGCCTTGTCCTTGTGTGGCTGAATGCCCTGTTCTTGTGTGGCAAAATACCCTTATGCTTATGTGGTTTAGATGCCTTTATCCTTGTGTGATTTGGATGCCCTTATCCTTGTGTGGCTTGGATTCCTTGTCCTTGTGTGGCAAGATGAATAGGTTTGCTGATAAGCTTGTGTGCTAACCTTTATCTTTTGTGCAACGAAGCCTTGTACCAACACAGGTGGAAGGGGATGGCATTTTCCTATTGCTAAGATGTTTGATGAGTTTTTCCTGCCTGTGTACTTTTGATTTTAAAAAATGTTTGTAGTCCACACTCAGCCTTAGCTTTTGGCACAAACCTTATTATTTTAATTCTAGAATTGCGTGATACCACTTTAAATTGTATATGCTGATCTGATGCTGTTTGGGAGATGTTTGTTTAATATTTTTGTAAATTTTATGATGTTGTGACCCTATTGAGATTATTCTAATCTCATCCTATTGTTTTCACCATTTTTCAGGTTTAGGTACATTCACTGTTCGTGCTACCAATGTGTGAGAATTAAGGCTGCACGGCGAGACGATATCGCATAACTTTTTCCATACTTATCTCCTTGATTGCTTGCGTATATAACATGAACAATGATTAGACTTTTTTCTAGTTTTTCAAGTTATTTCTAGGTTTGATTGTTTTCGGATTATGTTGGAGGTTTACTTGCTGCATTTTTAGATCCCTATGGGACTTGTGTGTTGTGGTTCCAATGATTCAATTTAAAGACTTTCCCTGATGTTTTATTCACTCCGCATGATACCAGAATGCTTGTTCAATATCATGCTCTAGTTGTTATAAGTACAAAGATTGAATAGGCTAAAATCAAAAATTAGATAGGTAATCCTTGTGGGATTCAAATTAATTCTAGTTTTGGGCTTATTTGGGTTTCACGACGGTAAGGATCCAATTAGTAGCAATAATAATAATTGAATAGGATTGGGGGCCCACACAAAACAAGTATGCGAATGTGATGCAATATCGTCTGGTCATATAGGATGTACCTATATCTGAAATATGGTGAAAACAAAAGAGTGATATTACAAGAATCTCAGCAAGGTCACAATATCATAACATCTACAAAAATCATAAACAAACATCTATTAAACAACATCAGAACAGCCTATACAACTAAAGGGTGTCACGTATTCATTAATCAACCAAAAAAGGATCGGACCGAAAGCTATGACTGAGGGTGAACTACAAACACTTCTGATAATCAGAAGTACACAGACATGAAAAATCATCATTTAATCTCGTCAATAGAAAAGGCTATCCCCTTCCACCTGTGTTGTCGAAGGCTTCGCTGCACAAAGGATAAGGGGTTAGCACACAAGCTAATCAGCAAGCCTATTCATCTTTCCAACACACAGGACAAGATCTCTAGCCAACACATAGGACTAGACATCCTAACCACACAAGGAATAGGTGTGAGACCTTGAATTTTGAGTCATAAAAGTTCAGAAGCCAGTGCAGGTGAAATAACCCTTTTCTCCCTAAGGAAAAAGATGTATGATGGTCAAAATTGGTATTAAAGGTTTAGTATTCATTTCTGATTTCATTTCACTTTTATTCATTTCCTTATTGGTTTAATCTTATCTTGGATAGTAATTTTCTAAAATTATGGAGATAATTGTAGGAATTAATTCTAATAATTATCTTCCCTTATCTAGCCCTAAAAGTAGGGAAAATTAATCCTATTTCACACTAGAAAAACCATAACCTTCCACACTTGTCACACACACCAGAAATTCACAAAATTATCAAGCGATCAAACCTTACAGTCTACCCTATTGCTGCAAAAATTACCTAGCTTTCACCATAGCCGAATTCATTCATCACATATCAGATTTTTGAAAATATTAGCTTGTTGGAAAATTCTTTCCATACTCTATCTGGATTTCTTGGTTTGATCGTCAAAAGGTCAGTTCTCTCTATATTTATTGAAATTGCAATTTGCATGGTATTGGTGCCGAAATTCCTTGATTCTTCCTTCAATTGGTTTCTGTTAATGTTCATTTTGTTCATATGATTGTTTGGCATCCATTCATATTGTAATATCATGAATTCAACCTTTGAATCTTCCTTAAACAAAAAATCTGCATGCCCTACGTTTTGACCTATTTTTGCCAATTTTGATCAATTGACTAACCTATTAGTTTCTGATCTTGTTCCTTTTGAATGTATGTGTTACTATCACCTAATCCTTCCTAGTAATCATGAAATCGCAACCCCTACACCTTGTATGTATGAAATTGCAATTGCCTATTGCATTATTTTGAATGCCAAAATTTTCATAGTTAATTGGGGTGTTAATTCAGGTTGAATCTTGTTTAGTTCTTAGCTATCACATCACACATCCGAGAGGGAGGCATCTGCGGCATTTGATCACTGGTTTCTGATAGATTCAGTGAGTAGAATTGGTAAGGAAATAGGATATCTACTTGATTATTAAGTATGCATGCTTAGTATGGTTTTCTCTTTACCTTATGATGTTATAGGTGATTTGGGTCCCTTGAATAAAGGCAAAGGACTAGCTTCTTGTTCAGAGACAAGAGAGGTAGGATCTATGCCTCATTTGTTTCTCCAGAGATCCTTGTTGAGTGCTTGTTAATTTTGGTACATGTGCTTGATGTTTGCATATGCATATGTGGGATAGTGTATGCATGAGTTATGGATTGAATTAAGGCTCACTTAGGCTATACCAAACCCTTGATATTGTTTATGAGTGCCTAAATTGCATTTGTTGTGTGCATTGAATATGCTAATTGTGTTCTGACATGATTAAAGATGTCCTACTGTGGTATTGTGCCTTTTACATGCTTGTGTGTACTTTTACTTGTTTGTGTGTTAGGATTATTTTTCGGTGGCCATTCGGGGTAAACAAGTGATGCTCCTTATGATAGGAGAGGTTCTTACTATTATGGGAGACGTATGGGTGCCATTCCCCAACAAGGGCTCACTGGATGCCTAGTCTTGTATGTTGGCTAGATTTCTTGTCCTGTGTGATGGCAAGATGCCCTTATCCTTGTGTGGTTTGGCTGCCCTAATCCTGTATGCTGATTAGGAAGCCTAGTCCTGTCTGCTGGCTACATGCCTTGTCCTGTGTGCTGGCAAGATGAATAGGCTTGCTGATTAGCTTGTGTGCTAACCCTTTACCCTTTGTGCAATGAAGCCTTGGACAACACAGGTGGAAGGGGATTGCCTTTTACTATTGCCGAGAGTGATTGATGAATTTTCCTGCCTGTGTCTTCTTATTTTGGAAAGTGTTTATAGTCTACCATCAGCCTTAGTTATGGCCTTACACCCTTTGATTGTTTGAAGGCATGCATGATACCCTTTAGTTGTATAGTTTGATCAAATGTTGATTGGGAGAAGTGCAAGTAAGATTTCTGCAGATCTTATGATGTTGTGACCCTACTGAGAGTCTTGTAATCCCATCCTGTTGTTTTTACCATTTTTCTTGCTTAAGTACATTCACTGTTCATGGTACCACTGTGTGAGATCAAGGCTTCATGGCGGGGCGATATCGCATCATATTTGCATATCTGTTCCTTGATTATTTGCGCATATAATATGAAGATTAATTGGAACACTTTTTGCTTTTAGAATGTCTCTTTTATTTGATTGTTTTGAAAACTTACTGGGGATTTACTTACTGGAATTTTAGATCCGTATGAGACTTGTGTATTATGATTCCTTTAATTAATCATAAACTCCTTCGCTGATTTATTCACTCTATATCAATCCAGATTGTCTATCCAATACTATTGTGCTAAATTTTAAAAACTTAAAGAATGAACATACTAAAATCGAAAATTAGATGTGTAAGGACCTAAATCTCATACTCCAAAATTGCTCATAATGGGACTCTTACCGCCGTGACACCCAGACAAGCCCAAACCAGGACCTATTTGAATCCCAAGGCTTATCCGTTTAGTTTCGATTTTTGTATGTTAATTCCTTTAATATTTTAAAGTTTGGAGCATGATAATGGATAAGCATTCTGGTATCTTACGGAGTGAATACAACATTAGCACAAGTATATAAATTTAATCATCCATAACACACAAGCCCGTAGGGATCTAAAATTCCAGCAAGTAAAACTCCAACATAATCCGGAAACAATCAAGAATAAGAGGAACTTGAAAAACCAAAAAATAGTCCAATCAATGATCATGTTATATATGTAAGCAACCAAGGAGACAAGTATGCAAATGTGATACGATATTGCCCCGTCGTGCAGCCTTGATTCTCACACACTGGTACCACAAATAGTGAATGTACCTAAGCCTGAAAAATGGTGAAAATAACAGGATGAGATTACAAGAATCTCAGTAGGGTCACAACATTATAAGATCTACAAAAATCTTAAACAAACATCTCCCAAACAACATCAGATTAGACTATACAATCTAAAGAGATATCACGCAATTCAAGAATCAAACAATAAGGTTAGGGCAGATAGCTAAGGCTGAGGGTGGACTACAAACATTTTCAAAAATCAGAAGTACAAAGGTAGGAAAAACTCATCAATCATCTCGGCAATAGGAAAAGGTCATCCCTTTCCACCTGTGTTGTCCAAGGCTTCGCTGCACAAAGGATAAAGGTAAACACACAAGCTAATCAACAAGCTTATTCATCTTGCCACACAAGGACAAGGCATCCAAGCCACACAAGCAGAAGAGCATCCAAATCACACAAGGATAAGGACATCCAAACCACACAAAGGTAAGGGCATCTTGCCACACAAGGACAAGGCGTCTAGACACAAATGGACAAGGTGTCTAGCCACCCAAGGACTAGGCGTCCAACACACACAGACTGGGGATTGCCACCAATACGACTCCCATACTAGTAAAAAACTCTCCTCTCCCCAGGAGCATCAGCGTTACCCCGAATGGACACCGGAAAAGGATCCTGACACACTAATATGTACAAGCACACACAAGCAAGTACAAGACATAATACCACAACAGGGTATCCTTATTCATGTTAGAACACAATCAGCATGTTCAATACACACAACATGTGCAAACTAGGCACTCATAACCTATCTTAGGAGATTTAGTGTAGCCTAGATAAGCTTTAAATCAATCCGCAACTCATGCATATATCATCTCACACATGCGCATACAATATCACAGGTATAGGTATCGAAATCAACAAGCAAATAAAAGGATCTCTGGAGAAACTGATGAGGCATAGATCCTACCTCTCTTGTCTCTGAACAAGAAGCTAATCCTTTGCCTTTATTTAAGGGATCCGAACCACCTAGAACATCATAAGGTAAAGACAAAACCATACTAATCATGCATACTTAATAATCAAGTAGATATCCTATTTCCTTACCAATTCTACTCACCGAATTTATCAGAAATCAGTGATCAACCTGAATTACCATCCCAAACAACATACAAATTTCGACACTAAGAATAGAGCAGTAGGCCAAATTGTGATTCCATGCATACAAGGTGTAAAGGTTGCGATATCATGTTAACAAGGCAGGATCAGGTGTTAATAACATATACAAACAAAAGGAACAAGATCAGAAACCACTAGGTTATAATCAATTAATAAAAATCGGCAACAATAGGGAAAGGGTAGGGCATGCCGATTTCATGTATAGGGAAGATTCTGTAAGGACACAAACCTAACCTATTAGGACTCTTATCGCCGTGAAACCCAAATAAGCCCTCGCATGGTCCTATTTGAATCCCACAAGGCTCAAGTCATCTAATTGTCAATTTTATTGGTTGATTTATATACTATTTAAAGGTTTGAGCATGTTCATACATTAATGAATTTCTGGTTTATATAGAGTGAAAGAAAATATCATCGGAAGACTTATACGAACACTCAAAACAAGTGGAAACATAACACAAAAAGTCCTGTAGGAATCTCAAAACATCAACCAATAACTTCATGTATATTTCAGAAGGAACAAAAAGAGAAAGAGGGATTGGAAAGCCAGAATGCAAATCCACACAAGTTAAAAGATATGGCATGCACATTTAATAGGAAAGTGGTGCAAATGAAGTGCAAATTTGTCCATCCATGCAGCCTTGATCTCACACCTTTGGTACTAGCAACGAAGCACAAACCTAAGCCTACAAATTGGGAGAAAAGAAGGGATGAGATTACAAGAATCTCAGTAGGGTCACAACATCATAAGCCCTAGGGATTCCCAATCAAACATCTCCCAATAACCAAAAGATCAACACCTAAAACCAGCTAAGATATCCAAGTAGTACCACAAGCATCAATCACACATAATAGGGGCTGAAATCATCACAAGCATACACAATGTAGAGGTAGGTTAAAATTTGTAGAAAACAAGGGAAAAGATTGAAGTACACTTCTTATTCAGAATCACACTGGCAGCCTACTAATAATCTGATTTTCAAAGCCAAGATTTGTCCCCATATGTCTATCTTGTCCAAGGCTATGCTGCAAAAAATATAAAACGGTTAGACAATCAATATTACAACAGGCCTTTTAGTTGTCTCCGACATCCAGACTTGAACTGGCCTAGGATCACTCTTGCAGCAGCGTATACAAGTCATCCTACCACACAAAAACAGGGCATCCTAACGTCCAGACTCGAACTGGCTTATAGGGCATCTTGACTTTCAAACTCAAATTGGCTTACAAAGCTTCATGACGTCCAGACTTGAACCGGCCTACAAGGCATCTAGTGAGCTCTTGCTGGGAATAACAACCCATAAACCTTCCTATTCGGTAAGCACCTCTCCACCTCCTAGGAGCAACAATATTTACCTTACATGGCCAGTGAAAAAAAAATCTTTCAAGAAAAACACAAACAAGGCACATACACGCATACACACACAGTACATGCATACACACATGGCCAGTAAGAATCACCCTAGTTCAATATACAAATTTCGGTAATACCTTAGGGTTTATAGGGAACTTGAAATTTCAATATACACATAAAAATAAACTGCGATTTCATGTGAATAAGGAAGGAATAGGTTCCAGATGCTCAAACGATTAAAAGAAACAAGATCAGAAACCAATAGATAAGTCAATTGATCAAATTTGGCCAACATAGGGTTAGAAATAGGTCATGCCAATTTCATGTATAGGGAAAATTCAAAGGATTAATTCATGATTTTAAAACATTAATGGATGCCAAACAATCATACGAACAAAAGGAATAATAACAAATATCTGTTGAAGAAAGAATCACACAATTTTGACACAAAAATTGACAAAATTTGACTTGAATTTAGACAGGGAAGAACTAAACTTCTGATGAAAAAATTAATATAGCTTGTTAGAAGATAGAATTCCCTTCCAACAAGCTACTATTTTCAGAATTCCGACAAAGGATGAGAGAGTTATGCTAGAATTAAAATTAAGGAACTTCTAACACAAAACTGACTAATTACGACTTGAATTTTGATAGAGGAAAACTAACCTTCTTATTACCAACGAAATACAGATAGATAGAGAGTAGAAAGAGGTTTCCAACAAGCAATTATTTGCAGAAATTCGATAAAGGATGAGAAAGTTATGCAAAGATGAAGATCAAGGAATTTCGGCTAGGGTTTAGGTAAAAATAGAAAATTGAGGGGAAGGGGATAAATTTTGAAATTTCCTGGTGGGTTTTGGTATGTTTAAGTGGGATAGGCTGGCCATTCTTTTATAGGTATCTAAGGAGGTTTAGCTAAGAGATAATTCCCTACTTTTAAGCTTAAAAAGATAATTAAATGATAATTTTATTAAAAGAGATATTCTATTTAAAAGGAAGAATTATCTAATACCTTGGATAATAAGGTATAATACTAAGGATAATTAACATAAAAAAATACCAGAATTAAAATAGAAAATATTCAGCAACAACAATTTTAGGCTATCACATATTCATTTCTTCAGGGAAAAAATAGTCATTTCAGGTGCATCAACTCCTGGACTTCCTGGACATCTAAACTAGAAAGGATCGGGGTCTCACAGATTCAAAGGATGAATTTATGATTTTACAATATGAATGGATGACAAACAGTCATATGAACCAAAAGAACAACAACAGAAATCAATTGAAGGAAAAATCACACAATTTTGGCACCAAACCCTCTGAATTAGGAGTTGAATTTCGACACTGAAGAACTAACCTTCTTATGCCCGATTGAAGGTAGCTAGATGGAGGATGGAAAAAGCTTTCCAGCAAGCTCTTATTTGTTAAAATCCGACAAAGGATGAGAGAGGTATGCTAGTTTGAAGTTCAAGCAGATTTCGGCAACAATGGGGAGGTGTAAGGTTTGAGGTTTGATGAACTTTGTGTATTTTATGTATAAGATTTAAGTATGGAAGGCTTCTCCTTTATATAGGGTGGTTATGGGATTAATTTTCCTACTTTAAAGGCTAGATTAAAATGAGATAATTATCCTTCCCTAATTTTAGGGATTTTATCTCCTAAGATAATTAGTAATCAATAATGAACCAAAACAAAGGGAATTAAAACCAGAAATTATTACTAGACATTTCATACCATTTTTGGCAATTACATATCCATTCCTTCTGGGGAAAAACAGTCATTTCACCTGCATTGGCTTCTGTACCTATAGGACTCAAAATTCGGGTTCTCACAATATGGTTAAGCCTTGTGGGATTTAGATAGGTCCTGGCTTTGGGCTTGCTTGGGCTTCACGGCGATAAGGTCCGAATTAGGAGCAATTCTGGAACGTGGGTCCTTACAGGTTTGGTAATGGAGCATGGTTTAGGAAATATAATTTGTTATATGCTAACTTGTTTGTTTGTTTTGTGATTTTAGGGAGGTATATGCGCACACACCCACTCACTTAAAGGTCTAAAAACTGAAAGTAATATACATGGTTTGAAATGTTTAAATGTTGTGTTTAATTGTCTAATTTGCTGTATGTTTATGTGTGTATGATTTAATATGTTTTTTATGTTTCCTTTGCTATTATCGAATGCTTATGTATGATAATTACAGTCCTTAAAAGTGTTGCCGAGTGTCCCTTTATGGCTATCAAATGCATGTGATTGATTTGTAAGCATGCTTAGTGTGTTTGTGTATGATTGTTGCCATGATTGTCGAGTATGATTTGCGTGAATATGTGCTTGCCGAATGCATTAATACTGAGTGCTTGTATGTGTACTAGTGTAATTTCCGAGTGTGCATTTGCATGTATGCATGTGATTTTAGAAACTTGTATATTTGTGTGCATGAGTGATTTGTTTTCAGCATATGCATATCGCCCGGTGTATACCTCTCCACCAAGTACCACTTCTTTTTCTAGTATTCGTACTTTGGTTATGTATTAAGTGACTTCGTGTGTTCGTATAGTTTGGTAAGGATGAATGCAACCAGCAATCGACGGGGTTGGTATGGGATTCAAGCCGAACAGCATTCGGTAGAGCAGAATGAACCACAGGCACAAATTGAGCAGGGGAAGGCAAGCTGAGCCCGAAAACTAACCTAAAGCACCAGCCGCACCAGTCACACCAGCCGCACCAGCCATCGATCCTGGTGATGGCACAAATCCTAAACGTATTGCAAGGGATTGCTGCGAATCAGCAGCATATAGAGGCACAATTTCATAATGCTCCCACACCCGCACCCATGGAAGATCCTATTCCTCCACTCAAACCTATTCAGTCAGCGCATTCAAAAGAAATTGGAAGACTTTTAGTTGTTATTATTAAGTTGCTGAAGAAAGCTCGTCAACTGGGATGTAAAGTTTTCAGTGGTTCAGCTAATGTCGCTGCGGCTCAAGAATGGATGGACACCTTAAGCCACATGTCCCTGTTTTTGCATATCTCTGGCAATGAAAAAGTTTCCATCTCTACTTTCCTACTTGAGGGAGAATCCTTCGCATGGTGGACAGTGGTGAGCTTATGATTTAGAGATTATTTGTTTACCTTGGAGGAGTTTCGGTATGAGTTTGATGAGAGATTCTACACGAGATTCCATAAAAATGACCAGCAACAAGCTTTCTACAAGTTTGAATAGGGCACCTATTTGGTGCTTGATTACGAAAAGGAGTTGAGGGAATTATCCCAATTTTCTCCTGAAGAGGATCGCACACCCTACCAGCTCACGAGATGATTTCAGGATGAGCTAAGTATTGAGCTCAAAACCATTGTTGGTACAACACCGGTGCAAAATCTGCAAGAACTAATTGTTGCAGCAACTAAAGCAAAATGATAGTGCAAACCAAGAAACCGTTCACAGCAACTAGTGATGGATCCTTCAGGTGAGATTCGAAGTTCAATTTCTGTATAGGACCATATCCTTTAAGGTCTTACTCTCCAAAAAACAATGGCAATGGAGGTAATAACAAGAAGAACTTTTCTGGTCTGAATCCTAATGGGTCTACGTGGAGTTCACAGCAACGTTGATGTTATAACTGTGGCGTGATGGGACATACTCAGAAGGATTGTTCGAAACCAAGGCGTATCACAGGTGTACTGAATGCAGGCTGAGATGCGTATGTCAATCCCACAAAACCACTAGCATGCGTACCGGGAGGACCACCCAACATATCGACAAATGAGGCACAACCTTGACCAACAAGGCTATTCACCCTAACTGATGCCGAGGCTAGCCCTTATGTGGTGACAGGTATTATTTCAGTCTTTTCTCAAAATGCTACAGTGTTAATAGATCTTAAAGCAAACAGGTCATTTGTAAGTCCAAGAATAGCACTTAGCACAGATCAGTCTCTGTCTCCCTTGTCTCCTCTTATTGCGGTTTTAACCCCTTGGGAGAACAACTAACTTCTGATCTAGTCTACATCGGTTTTACTGTACAGATTGGTCCAAATGTACTTGAAGTGGATCTGATTCCATTGGACATTCGAGAGCTGGATGTGATCTTAAACATGGGCTGTTTGGCGAAATACCAAGCTCGAATGGAGTGTTTCACCAAGCGTGTGTGGTTCACTTTTATTGATGGTGCCGAGTATTGCTTTGAGGGTGATAGGCAAGTTGTTCCAACTTGCATGATTTCCTGGCTCAATGTGAAGCAATTGATCAACAAAGGATGTACAACATACCTTGCGCATGTACATGGCGTGTCCAAAGAATCCTCAAATCTGGATTCTGTTCCAGTAGTTTATGAATTTCGGGATGTATTTCTAGAAGAGATAGCCAGTTTGCCACCAGCAAGGGAACTGGAATTCGTCATTGAACTAGTGCCTGGTACGAATCTGATTTCAATTTCTCTGTATTATATGGCTTTTGCAGAAATGAAGGAACTAAAAATGAAATTGGAAGATTTGTTGGATCATGGTTTCATCTGACCCAATGTGTCACCTTTGGGATCACCTATCTTGTTTGTGAAGAAGAAAAATGGTTCACTGCAATTGTGCATCGACTATTGACAGCTGAATCATGTGACCATGAAGAACAAGTATCCACTAGCAGGCCTCGACGACTTGTTCAACCAACTCCTAGGTGCAACCATGTTCTCTAAGATTGATCTCAAATCTGGATACCATCAACTGCGAGTTCGAGATGCTGATATTCAGAAGACCACGTTCAGATCATGATACCGCCACTATGAATTTCTTGCTATGCCATTTAGTTTGACCAATGTAGCAGCCGTGTTCATGGACCTGATCAATTGTGTATTCCAAGAGTTCCTGGACAAATTTACGATAGTCTTCATTGATGACATTCTGATGTACTCAAAATCAGAAGAAGAGCATGCTGAGAACTAGCGGATTGTGCTGAATATTCTGAGGAATCAACTTTTGTTTGCAAAATACTCCAAATGAAAATTCTAGTTAAGTGAAGTTGGTTTCCTTGGCCATATTAATTCTGCCCATGGTGTCCTTGTCGATCTGATGAAGATTGAAGTCGTAGTTGCTTGGGAAATCACGCAAACTGTGTTCAAAGTTCGTAATTTCCTTGGATTAGCTAGATACTATCATTGCTTTATGGAAAAAATTTCATCGCTTGCTGAATCATTGACGAAGTTGACACGCAAAGGACAATCATTCGTGTGGAAAGAAAAATGCCAGCAAAATTTCAAAGAGCTGAATAATCGGTTAGTTTTTGCACCAATTTTTACCGTACCAGTCAGTAGGAAAGAATATATGGTGTACAACGATGCATCGAAATCTAAACTTGGATGCGTATTGATGCAACATAGGAAAGTGGTTGCCTATGCTTTGCGACGTTTGCTACCTCACGAAAGCAACTATCCTATGTATGATTTGGAGCTTGCGGCTGTGGTGTTTGCATTCAAAATATAGTGCCACGATCTGTATTGTGAGACGTGTAGAATCTTCACCGACCACAAAAGCTTGAAATATCTCCTTATGCAAAAGGAGTTGAATATGAGACAACGAAGATGGGTGGAGCCGATTAAAGACTACGATCTAATCATTGAATATCATCTTGAAAAATTGAATGTTATCACTTATGTCTTGAGCCAAAAGATTCATCCTTCTTCCCCATCAGTGTTGGCTTACATGCACACCCAATACATGCCAATGTTGCTGGATTTGAAAGCTACATGTGTGCATCATAGCACTGATTTTTCTTGTTCATTGTTGGCACGAATCGAAGTCACCCGAATCTTGATTGAGGAAATCCAGAATCAGCAAACAGAAGATTCAAAGTTGGCCAAAATTCGGAAGCAACTATCTGATAGTGTTGATGCTATAGTTCGAGATTTCAAAGTACTAGATGATGGGGTTCTTGTCTTCAGAAACTAGGTATGTGTGCCACAAGATGTTGATATTCGTAATCTGATTTTATCTGAGGCACATAGTTCAAAGATTGTTATCCATCCTGGTAGCACCAAACTGTACCAAGAATTGGAAGAGAAGTATTGGTGGCTGGACATGAAGCGCCACATTGCTGAGTTCATTGCCTGATGCCTCGTATGCCAACAAGTAAAGATCGAGCATCAAAGACCCACTAGTTGACTACAGTCACTTCCAATTCAAGAATGGAAGTGGGAGCATGTCACGATAGATTTTGTTACCGATTTTCCTAGATCTTAGTGAGGATTCGATGCCATTTGGGTGATTGTGGATCGATCAACAAAATCTGCACACTTCCTACCTATTTTTGTGATAAGTACACCTAAGAAATTGGTTATTCGTTACTCAGACGAGATTGTTCGATTACATAGAGTGCCATTTTTCATCATTTCAGATGGCGACCCTCATTTGACATCACAATTTTGGGAGAAATTGCAGAATTCGTTGGGTTTGAGATTGAATTTCAGTACAACATTTCATCCCTAGACCAATGGTCAATCTAAAAGAATGACTCAGACGCTTGAGGACATACTGTGTGCGAGTGTACTAGACCAAAACACCAATTTGGATCGATGTCTACTATTGGTAGAATTCGTTTACAACAATAGTTTCCATGTAAGCATCTATATGGATCCTTATAAAGAACTATATGGGAGACGTTGCAGAACTCACATTTGCTGGAATAAAGTAGGTGAGAGACACCTAGACAATCCAGAATTAATTGATCAAGCAACAAAGCAACTGAATTTTATTCATCAAACGCTGAAGACAGCACATGATCGGTAGAAAAACTATAACGATAATCGACGAAGGGAACTGGAATTTTTGGTGGGTGACAAAGTGTTTCTGAAAGTCACTCCATGGAAAGGTGTCCTTCGTTTTCATCCGTGTGGTAAGCTAGCACCTCGATACATTGGTCTGTACGACATTATTGAAAGGATTGGTCCCGTCTCATATCAACTTGCATTGCTCCGAATATGGAGAGAATTCACAACGTGTTTCACTTTTCGATGTTGAGAAAATATGTGCGACATTCTGCTCATATTCTTGAAGAACCACTAGTTGAGGTTGCTGAAGACTTATCCTATCCCCTACAGCCAGTTTCCACACTAGATCAATTAGTTCGTCAGCTTCCCAGTCGAAGTGTGCATATGGTAAGAGTTGTTTAGCGTAATGACCAAATAGAGGAATAGTCTTGGGACACTGAGGAATCTATGGGTGCAAACTTTTTTTAGCTGTTTGCTTAAGTACTTGTCCTGAAATTTTGAGGATGAAATTCTTATGAGGGGAGGATGTGAGACCCCGAATTTTGAGTCCTAAAAGTCCAGAAGCCAGTGCAGGTGAAATGACCATTTTTCCTTTGAGGAAAACGATGTGTGATGGGCGAAATAGGTATTGAAGGTTTAGAATTCATTTCTGATTTCATTTTCTTTTTATTCATTTCCTTATTAGTTAAATCTTATCTTAAATAATAATTTCCAAAATTAAGGAGATAATTCCAGGAATCAATTATATTGACTATCTCTCCTTTTCTAGCCCTAAAAGTAGGGAAAATTAATCTTATTACACACTAGAAAAAGAGTAACAGTCCATACTTGTCACACACACCAGAAATACACAAAATTATCAAGCAACCAAACCCTGCACCCTACCCTATTGCTACCAAAAATTACCTAGTTTTCACCATAGCCGAATTCATTCATCCCTTATCAAATTTCTGCAAATATTAGCCTGGTGAAAAATTCTTTCCATACTCTATCTAGATATCTTGGTTTGATCATCAGAAGGTCAGTTCTCCCTATATTTATTGAAATCGAAATTTGCATGGTGTTGGGGCTGAAATCCCTTGGTTCTTTCTTCAATTGGTTTTTATTGTTCTTCCTTTTGTTCGTATGATTGTTTGGCATCCATTCATGTTGTATTATTATGAATTCATCCTTTGAATGTTCCCTAAACATGAAATCGGCATGCCCTACACTTTACCCTATTGTTGTGGATTTTTATCAATTTACTAACCTATTGTTTTTGATCTCGTTCCTTTTGATTGTATGTGTTATTAACATCTAATCCTTCCTTGTAATAATGAAATCACAACTTCTACACCTTGTATGCATGAAATCGCAATTGCTTATTGCCCTATCTTTAATGCCGAAATTTATAGAGTTAATTGGGATGGTAATTCAGGTTGAATCTTGTTAAGTTCTTGGCTATCACATCATATATCCGAGATGGAGGCACCTACGACATCTGATCCCTGGTTTCTGATAGGTTCGGTGAGTGGAATTGGTAAAGAAATAAGGTATCTACTTTATTATTAAGTAGGCATGCTTATTATGGTTTTGTCTTTACCTTATGATGTTATAGGTTGTTTGGATCCCTTGAATAAAGAAAAAGGAATAGCTTCTTTTTCACACAGACAAGAGAGGTAAGATCTATGCCTCACTAGTTCCTTGAGAGATCCTTGTTGATTGCCTATTAATTTCGGTGCATGTGCTTGTTGTTTGTATGCACATAAGTGGGATAGTGTATGCATGAGTTGTGGATTGAATTGATGCTCACTTAGGCTATACCAAACCCTTGAAATAGGTTATGAGTGACTAATTTACATGTGTTGTGTGCATTGAACATGGTGATTGTTTTCTAACATGATTAAGGATGCGTTGTTGTGGTACTGTGCCTTGTACTTGCTTGTGTGTTCCTATATGTGTTTGTGTCAGGATCTTTTTTCAGTGGCCATTCGGGGTAAGCATTGATGCTTCTTGGGAGAGGAGAGGTTTCTATTGGTGTGGGAGTTGTATGGGTGGCAATCCCCAGCAAGAGCTCACTGGATGCCTAGTCCTGTGTGCTGGCTAGATGCCTTGTCATGTGTACTGGCCAAATGCCCTTATCCCTGTGTGGTTTAAATGTCTTAATCTTTTGTGCTGATTAGGATGCCTAGTCCTATGTGCTGGCTAGATGTCTTGTCCTATGTGCTAGCTAGATGCCTTGTCCTGTTTACTGGCAGGATGAATAGGCTTGTTGATTAGCTTGTGTGCTAACCATTTACCATTTGTGCAGCGAAGCCTTAGACAACATAGGTAGAAGGGGATGAACTTTTCTTATTGCCAGGAGTGAATGATGAATTTTCCTGCCTATGTACTTCTGATTTTTGATAGTGTTTGTTGTCTGCCCTCAGCCTTAGTTTCAGCTTTACACCCTTTGATTGTTTGAATGCATGCATGATACCCTTTAGTTGCATAGGTTGATCTAATGTTGAGTGGGAGATGTGTGTTTAAGATTTCTACAGATCTTATGATGTTGTGACCCTACTGAAATTCTTATAATCTCATCCTATTATTTTTATCATTTTTTATGCTTAAGTACATTCACTATTCGTGGTACCAGTGTGTGAGATCAAGGCTGCACGGTGGGGCGATATTGCATCACATTTGCATACCTATTCCTTGATTACTTGCGCATATAACATGAAGATTGATTGGACCACTTTTTGTTTTTTAGAATGTCTCATTTGTTTTATTGTTTTGAAAATTTACTTGGAATTTACTGGCTGGATTTTTAGATCCCTATGGGACTTGTGTGTTGTGGTTCCTTTGATTGATCATAAAGTCTTTCGCTGATTTATTTACTCTGTATGAATCCAGATTTTTTGTCCAATACTATCATGCTCCAAACTTTAAAAACTTAAAGAATGAACATACTAAAATCATAAATTAGATGGTTAAGCCTTGTGCGATTCAGATAGGTCCTAACTTTGGGCTTGTCTGGGTTTCACAACTGTAAGAGTCCTAATTATGAGAAATTTGGGAATGTGGGTCCTTACATTAGGGCATCCAAACCACACTAGGATAAGAGCATCTTGTCAGCTCACAGGACAAGGCATTTAACCACACAAGGATTAGCCATCCAGCGTGCACATGCTGGGAATTGCCACCTATACGACTCTCATACCAGTAAGAACCTCTCCTCTCCCAGTAAGATCCTAACACACAAACATATACAAGCACACACAAGCAAGTACAAGGCATAATACCTCAACACGACATCCTCAATCATGTAAGAACACAATTAGCATGTTCAATAAACACAATTAGCATGTTCAATGCACACAACACATGCAAATTAGACTCACATAATGTAACGACCCCAATTCCTAACTATTATTAATTGCTCCGATTAAGGTCATTATCGCCGTGAAACCCAAATAAGCCTAAATGACACCTAAGACCTACTTGAATCCCACCAGTCTTATCATGAACTACCGATTTTTAGCTTGTTAGTTTTATTGCTTATCAACAATTGGAGCATGACATTGGACACATGTTCTGGTATCATACGGAGTAAATAAAACATCAGCGAAAGTCTTAAATTAAATCTTTGGGTTCATAACACACAAGTCCCATAGGGATCCACATAACCAGCAAGAAATTCTTCATCAAGGTTCGGAAATAGAAAGTAAAGAAAAGTGCTTAAAATAAACCAAAAAGTTGCCAAATCATTCATGTTGTATGCGCAAGTAACAAGTATGCAAATGTGATGCGATATCGTCCCGCTGTGCAGCCTTGATCTCACACCCTGGTACCACGAACAATGAATGTACCTAATCCTGAAAAATGGTAAAAACAACGGTTTGAGATTACAAGAATCTCAGTAAGGTCACAGCATCATAAGATCTACAGAATACTTAAACACAAATCTCCCAATTCACATAAGATCATTCCTAAACAACTAAAGGGGATCACGTAATTCAAAAATCAATCAAAAGAGGTTAGGGCCAAACCTATGTCTGAGGGAGGACTGCAAACACTTTTGAAATGTCAGAAGTACACAGGCAGGTGAAACACATCACATTGCCCTCGGCAATGAAGAAGAAAGGCCATCCCCTTCCACCTGTGTTGTCCAAAACTTACTGCACAAAGGGTAGATGGTTAACACGCAAACTAATCAGTAAGCCTTTCATCTTGTCCTCGCAAGGACAAGTCGACTAGCCCCACACGGACATGTCTTCCCTAGTCACATACCTACTAGAGCATCCCAGGTCACATACCTACCAGGGCTTCCTGCCACACAAGGACAGGGTTCCGGCCACACAAGGACCAGACCTCCAGCGAGCTTTTGCTGGGATTTGCCGCCCATATAACTCCCATACCAATAAGAACCTCTCCTCTCCCTAGGAGCATCAGCGCTTGCCCCAAATGGCCACCGGAACAGGATCCTGACACACAGACACGTACAAGCACACACAGGCAAGTACAAAGCATAATACCACTACAGGGTATCCTCAATCATGTCAGAACACATTCAACTTATCCAATTCACATAACAATTGCATCCCAGGCACTTAATTTCTAACTCAAGGGTTCGATATAGCCTAGGAGATTCATATCTCATTTCGAATTTCATACTCTCACCCTATAATCGCAAGCAATACAACAAGGGAAGGTAACAAAAAAGAGCAGGGTTCTAGGGATAAACTGATGAGGCGTAGATCCTACCTCTCTTGTCTCTGAACAAGAAGCTACTCCTTTTCCTTTATTAAGTAAATCCGAACCACCAAAATTATCACCAGGCAAAGACAAAAGCAAACTAAGCATGCATATTCAATAGTAAATTGAATACCCTATTTCCTTACCAATACTACTCACCAAACCTATCAGAAAACCAGTGATCAGACGTTGCAGGTGCCTCCCCCTTGGATTTTTGATGTGATAGCCAGGAACTTAACAAGATTCAACCTGAATTTACCATTCCAATTAACTATGCAAATCTTGTCGCTAAAAGTAGGGCATAGGACGATTTCGTCTTAACCTTAAACAATGAAATATTATATACAAGCTTCGATTTAAATATTTTTGGAAAGAGGATGAAAGAGCTTTCTAACTAGCTATTATTTGTAAGGATCTGACAAAGGATTAGAAAGTTATGTTAGTTTGAAATTCAAGAAGATTTGGCGAAAACCTAATTCCGCCGCCGATTTTCAAGTTAACCTTAGACAAAGAAATACTAACCTCCTGACGAAAAAAAAGATGGTTGGAAAGAGGATGAAGAGATCTTTCCAACAAGCTATTATTCGTAGAGATCCGACGAATGATGAGTGAGTTATGCTGGTTTGAAGTTTCTGCGAATTATAGCGGCTATAGGGAGATATAGGGTTTTAGGCTCATACGAATTTGTAAGTTTTCTATGAATAATTTTTGTGGGGTTGGCTTCCTATATATAATGAATGGGTATAGAATTATGATTACTACTTTTAATCACTTTATCATAATAAGATAATCGACCAGATAATTAAACTCTAAATTATCTTCCCTATTTTTAGGGTCTTTAATCTCTAGGGCAATTATCCCTCTATAAGGACAATCTCTAAAGCAATTATCCATCTATAAGAACTTAGATCTAAAGGAATTTAAAACAAAATTAACTACTAAACAATCTTACCAAGCCATCACACATCCTTTCCATCAAGGGCAAAATCGTCTTTTCACCTGCACTGGCTTCTGGACCTCTAGGACTCAAAATTCGAGTTCTTACACATAACCTATCTCAAGAGTTCGACAATGCCTAAAGGATCATATCTCAATCCGTAATTTATGCATACACCATACAAGGCATGCGCATACACTTATCATAAAAAACATACACCAAAAATGACAAGCAAACAATATGGATCTCTGGAGAAACCGGTGAGGTATAGATCCTTTCTCTTTTGTCTCTGAACAAAAAGCTATTCTTTTGTCTTTATTCAAGAAATCCAAACCACCTATAACATCATAAGGCAAAGACAAAACCATACTAGGCACGCATACTCATTAATCAAGTGAACATCCTATTTCCATATCAATTCCAATCACCAAACCCATTAGAAACCAGTGATTAGATGCCGCAGGTGCCTCCCCTTGGATGTGAGATGTGATAGCAAACAATTCAATAAGAATCAACCTGATTTATCACCCTAATCAACCATACAAAATTCGGCACTAAGATAGTGTTCACAAAAGCAATTTTGATTTTATGCATACAAGCTTTAGGGGTTGCGATTTCATGTTAACAAGGAAGGATTAGGTGTTAATAGCATATACAATTAAAAGGAACAAGATCAGAAACCAGTAGGTAAGTCAATTGATCAAAATCGGCAACAATAGGAAAAGGTATATGGCATGCTGATTTCACACATAGGGAAGATTCAAAGGATGAATTCATGATATTATAACTTGGATAGGTGCCATACAATCATATGAACAAAAGGAACAACAACAGAAACCAATTGAAGGTTTAATCAAGGGATTTCGGCACAAATACTCAGAAAATTGCGACAAGGATTTTGACTGACAAGAACTGATCTTTTGATAATCAAAACATAATAGCTAGATAGAGTATGAAAAGAGCTTTCCAACAAGCTATTATTTGTAGAAATCCTACAAAAGATGAAAGAATTCGGCTATGGTGAAGGCTTGAAAACTTCAGCAGCAAAGGTAGGGTGTAGGGTTTGATCGCTAGATAATTTCATGTGTTTTTGGTATGTGTGGACAAGTGTTGTTGGCTACTCCTTTTCTAGGGTGTAATAGGATTAATTTTCCCTACTTTAAAGGCTAGATATGGAGTGATAATCATTAGAATTAAATTCTAGAATTATCATCTTAATTTTAGGAAATTATCATCTAAGATAATATTGCACCAATAAGGAAATGAAATCGAAAATGATCACTAAACCTTCAATACCACCTTCGGTTATCACACGTCCATATCTTCATAGGAAAAATATTTATTTCACCTGCACTAACTTTTAGACTTCTAGGACACAAAAATCAGGGTCTTATATACAACAAGACCTCTAAATAGACTCTATGTTGGACTATGCATGTGCAGTGAGTGTGATGCACTTGTAAAACATGCTATTTTAAAACAATTTTGTACTCAATGCATATCAAAACAACCAGATTCTGCTACCAACCCTGTGAGGACCCACTCCTAGTAAATAGGACCATCACTGCAGTGTAGTCCTGATCGACCCAACATTTTGATTAATCGAAACCTAGGCTCATATTAACTTTTCAAAACCGAATTCCAATAAATGCATACAAATTTGAACTTTTTCTTTTAAAAGGAGTATGACAAGTCATAAATCATGCCCAGCACAAGTAAACATCGGAGTACGCACACACAGATTCAGAGGAAGACTTTAAATCACACAAAACAGACCACACTAACCCAAATATGCAACACAAGAGTCCATACTCACAGGTCCCATATGAATCCTCATGAAAAATTCCCAAGGTACATATCTCATATCATAAAAAATAATATGAGTCATACATACGTAATAAGTGTCAAATCGGGAAAGCAATCGCTCAACGGGTCTACAACAACCATCAAAATCCAAAACAAGCATGTATATCTTCAAGTATGAAACTGTAAAAAACATAAACATACTGAGTTTCCAAGACTTACAAGTGCAACAGTCCAACATTAAGACCAACATCAGGAATACTTGACCTCAAAGATGATCGGCTACAACAAATGAACTAACTCTGGAAAGATTAATAAGAAGGGGTGAGATCAAAGACCTCAGTGAGAATTACAACGTCATAAGCACATCCAGTGAAATAGAGGCATATGGAAAATCAGGTATAAAATAGTTATATTTAAACATCGATTTCATTCATGTGTACTAAACATGCACTCAAGTATTTCACAAGCAAGTATGCACAATACATGATTTGCAAAATACTATGTAGTAAATACGAGCTCAATCGATTTCATAACCTTGCAATACATCACATCAACACACGGGCTACCAAACTCCAAAACCTACTACGGTGGATTACAAAATATTTTTCGGAATCCCAAAGCCCACTGGTAGTTAATTTTTCGTTACAAAATATAGGTCCCTTACTGCCAATATTATCCACAACTGAGTGGAAAAATCACACTATCACACCCAATCACAATCTATATATATATATATATATATAACACATAGCCTACTTGGTCACAACCCACATCAGACACACACATATATAGTCAATCCATACAACACCCATCAATAAGCAATATTCCCCTAAGCCTGGGATTCCATATACTTACCTTGTTTGGCCAAACCACATTCGTCAATTCCAAGTTGTTCCTAAGAACATAAATATATAGTTTTATATGAAAACCAAACAATGCATGTAATGAAAACCATCACTCAAAAGGGCACTCAATGGGATTGGTTAGGGTATGATTTTATGTTTGATTAGTGTGGAATAGGTTTGGGGTTGATTTGAGGGTCTCAAAATGAGGTACACAGATTGTGGGTAGGATATATGGGTCGTCAAAAGGGGTATGGGGGTTGCCAGAATGGGTACGGGAGTCGCCGGAATCAAAATAAGAAGGGGTGACAGAACATTACATGGCTGTGCACTCTTTTGGGACAAGCTGTGTATCCAATCTTGGTAGGCCGTGTACTAGCACATGACCTGAGTACACGTCCTGGTTACCTTAGTACACGGCGTGTACCTTACCAGATAGGTTGTGTACTATTCCATCCAGAACAATATATTGGATCTAATAAATGGTACACGGACATGTATCCCTTCCAGACGGGGTACTTGCCCTAGAACGGACCTAGAACACTCCCGAAACTCGTCCAAACCCTTGGGAAACCTTACCATTGATTCTCAACAATGAAAAATATCTCACATTACACCAAACACTCAGATAAAAGGGGCTAAACATGAACAAACACAAGGGAAAAACACGAATCAACCGAATGGTTTCCAACAACGGGGGGTCGCATGGCCAATTATCACGCATGCACACACAACCAACATGCCTAGGAATTAAATCACATAGTTCATGCATTCAAAACATGGACAACAAGTTCATATAGCTAACATGCACATCAAACGCATCATACATATAGCCTCCATTTAAAACCATGCAATTACCATATTTTAAATCGAAAACACAAAGCAATTTGCATACACAAATGAAACATAAACAGCCAAATCGAGGGAATACCTTTTCCCTTATCGGCCACTCTACCATCGCCTAAACATTCAAATTGAACCACAAGCACGTAAGCATCAAAATTGACAAATTCAACTAAACGACTCGAAACTGAAAAATAAAACCTAGAGATCCCAACAATAGTCGCACTAACAACATGTTCACAACTCAGGATTCCAAAAATCAAACTAATGAATGAAATGTCCAAACGTCACACAAGAAACTCATGGCTCCAAAACTACACCCAAGTTTATCCAATCACACGATTGGGTTTCTCAGACTACAAACACACTCCACAACACATAAATCAAGTGACTCAATCATCGGAAACACTTAGAATCAACAATTCATTCAAAAATTTAAAATGCCCAAATTTACTAAAAATGCCACTGAACACAACAATGCGCACCCACGGATCAAGAATAGGCATTTTTGACGGATCAAAACCACAAAACCGATTTTGAACCATTGACAATAAACTATCGAAATTGAAAATCAACAACAAAAATCAAAATTTAGAGCATTTACCATAAAATCTCAAAAAAGTGCCCTAAAGCGATGAACAATTAGATTACGGCTACTCAATTGGTAACTATAGTGGAAATCAGCCAGGGAATGTTGGGAAAGTGTTTAGGGACGATGCGTGTTGGTTTTCGTTGGAAGAAAATTGATATATTTCAAACGGTGTTATTTGGAGGGAAACAGGAGAGTGAAAGAGGAGAGATGAGGGAGAGAATAGGATGCTAGTTGATTTCAACATTTAGAAAATTTAAGTGTTAGGTTGAGTTGGGTATTTATATCTCAGGACCAAAAACTTAGAAAGAACCTCAATCTAATTATTTTAAAAGCCCGATATGCCCTAAGTAGGCCAAAAGAGGTTTGAAAATCAATAAACATAAAAAATGAGCTAAAATAATTAATTGTGCTAAAAAATGGATAATTAAGCCTTGAAAATAACTAACGGGCCCCAAATAGAGTCTTCGGCCCAGAGGTTCTGGTCACTCAAAACGGACCCAGAATGGCCAATATCGATTTTTACTAACTCAAACCTTGATACTCGATCTAGAATACTCACTAAGACTCATTAAAATACCTAGATGAACACCTAGGCTTTCCTTGACTATGTCCACTCTACGAGCCACTCTCGAGACAATGGTCAACTCTTGGGTCAAAGGTCAACTCTCGGTCAAACTGATCAACCTCGATCAAACTGGTCAAAATTAAACACTCTCGCTGCACGGCCTCGCTAACTTGGCACTCGGTTGGATAAGGTCTCACATGGCATGTACAAAAAATTTATAAAACAATTAACTTTAAAATGATTAGATTCGATGCATATAAAGTGCACACACAACTTAGAACACATGCAAATGCAAGTGGTTAAAAACATAATATAGAAACATTCCAATAGGTTTATAACTCAAATATAAACAACTGAATGTGTGGGCCATTCATGCCCAGAAAAAATCTATTATGGTTGATAAGAAATCACTTCATAAATAACCCCCACTAACAGGAAACCTGAAGCATTTTGAACCATTGACAATAAACTATCGGAATCGAAAATCAACAACAAAAATCAAAATTTAGAGCATTTGCCATAAAATCCCAAAAAAATGCCCTAAAGCGATGAACAATCAGATTACGGCTACTCAATTGGTAACTAGTAGTGGAAATCAGCCAGGGAATGTTGGGAAAGTGTTTAGGGACGATGCGTGTTAGTTTTCGTTGGAAGAAAATTGATAGATTTCAAACGGTGTTATTGGGA
Organism: Passiflora organensis; assembly: GCA_019739055.1. Lineage (NCBI taxonomy): Eukaryota > Viridiplantae > Streptophyta > Magnoliopsida > Malpighiales > Passifloraceae > Passiflora > Passiflora organensis. The sequence goes on from JAEPBF010000316.1 coordinate 114,947, forward strand.
GGGAAACAGGAGAGTGAAAGAGGAGAGATGAGGGAGAGAATAGGATGCTAGTTGATTTCGACATTTAGAAAATTTAAGTGTCAGGTTGAGTTGGGTATTTATATCTCAAGACCAAAAACTTAGAAAGAACCTCGATCTAATTATTTTAAAAGCCCGATATGCCCTAAGTGGGCCAAAAGAGGTTTGAAAACCAATAAACATAAAAAATGAGCTAAAATAATTAATTGTGCTAAAAAATGGATAATTAAGCCTTGAAAATAGCTAACGGGCCCCAAATAGAGTCTTCAACCCAGAGGTCCTGGTCACTCAAAACGGACCCAAAATCGCCAATATCGATTTCTACTAACTCAAACCTTGATACTCGATCTAGAATACTCAGTAAGACTCACTAAAATACCTAGATGAACACCTAGGTTTTCCATGACTGTGTCCACCCTACGAGCCACTGTCGAGAAAATGGTCAACTCTTGGGTCAAAGGTCAACTCTCGGTCAAACTGATCAACCTCGATCAAACTGGTCAAAATTAGACACTCTTGTTGCACGGTCTCGCTAACTTGGCACTGGGTTGGATAAGGTCTCACAAGGCATATACAAAACATTTATAAAACAATTAACTTTAAAATGATTAGATTCGATGCGTATAAAGTGCACACACAACATAGAACACATGTAAATGCAAGTAGTTTAAAACATAATATAGAAACATTCCAATAGGTTTATAACACAAATATAAACAACTGAATGTGTGGGCCACTCATGCCCAGAAAAAATCTATTATGGTTGATAAGAAATCACTTCATAAATAACCCCCGCTAACAAGAAACCTGAAGCTCAATGGCAATGTTAGTTTTTAATTTTGAAAATACTGTATGTAACCCCTACTGCTATTGTTATCTAAGACAAGGCAGAGAAATACAACACAGTCATACATGTCTCAATACTCATCATTGTTAGGCCTACGAAATAAGTATCAGGCAATATGTAACATTATCCATACAACTCCCAAACATGCCAGTAAATTTCCCCTAACATTGGGATCCTATATAGTTACCTCGCATTGGCCAAGTGAACTCAATTGTCAGAAGAATACCAAACTCATTTACACATATAACTTAGGTATACTTTATAAAAAAGGTAATACATGCAACACAACACAAGCATCCTTGAAATACCCAATAAAAAACATAGCTTACCGGACTTAAGCCTACTTCAAGGTATACTTACCAAGCATAGAAACTATCTTACCATATATAAAACTAACTTAGCTGACACATAATTTTTTTATTGAACACAAAACTTACTGACCATCACCCAGAAATATAGTCAAGAAACCTCGAGAAACGAACCGAACAAAAAACAAAAGGGAAAAATAAACCAGTCAAAAATTTTTTTTATCCGACCAGTCGGACTGAGTAGTCCAATTAGTTAGCCAAACTAACTCTAATTGTTTGGACCTTACTCTAACTAGTCGTTTCTTTTTTTCATGTTTTCTCTTATTTTCTCTCAATTTCTTCGACCGATCTTTCCCTCTCTTTTCCATGACACTGACACCACACATAGGGAACAAGGGATGTACACAAACTGAACCATGATCTCACCCCACTCTAACACATACACTCAGGTTGAGCTGCTACAAAATTATGTCAAATCTTTGGGAAAACCCATAACTTAGTCTATTGATTTGATCCAGGCTCGACCACATAACCTAGCCATAACTCACCCGATGCATCTGATACACACACAAACACATGATTAATCAAATAAACTAGTAGGTGAATAGAGATTATGATATGCATGGATAATGGCCATATAATGTTAGTCACACAGATGCAAGGTGCACGCCTCCATTTAAAGTCAAACAATCTGATTTTAACTATAAAACAGTAAAGAGAGTTCCAATCAAACCAATGAGGTGTAGATTCCCACCTGGGTAGACTAAATCAGTGGCAATACCTTTTTCCTTGTCGTGCGATCCTAAACCACCTATAACAAACATACATAGTGAGGAAAATGAACAGTAGAGACAATAATAAAACAAGAAGAAAAAAAACTTCCTATAGACCCTTTAGATTCCTCACAGACATACAGGGACACACTAGGACACTTACCTTAGAAATCACAACATAAGACTTAAATTGACGAATGAACAATAGATAAATTTAGTGGGAAACAACCTGATGGGAAAAGAATGGGAGAATCAGAAATATATAATTGAAATAACATAAAGAGGAAAAAAGAACTAATGATCTTAGTATCTTTACTATTGTATGTGCACGACAAACAAAAGAAAGAGTGAAGGCGGTGCACTGGAATAGGAAAGAAAGAGTGGCATTTGAAATATGAAAGAAAAAGAGGTAGGGTTTTTTTTCGAAAGGAAATAGGAAATAAATTGAGCGGATGATGGGAATCTAAAGGAAAATGGTATGGTTATATCAAACTCAAAATCCTAGTAACCAACTGAGAAAATGAACACAGCCTGAAAACAAATAAGTAGGCCAGAAATGAATGAACAACCTAAACATAAGTAAATCAAGCAAATCGACCGAAATACAAACGAACTGGTTCAAAGGCTAAAAATCAACCCAAAGGCCCTTGATTACTCAAAATGAGCCCAGAACACAATTGGGTACAATAGGGACAAAACGATATTATTCACTGTCTTGATTCGGACTTGGTCAACAAATTAAACTGATATGCGGACTAATCAAAACTTTGTTAATAGACTGCAAATGCTGACTAGACATGCACAAGTACGAGGTTCTATAAGCTCTATGTTGTATCTTAGTTGACCACTCTAATATAGCTATTATGGAAACTTTTTGAAAGTTTGGTAGTATGCTTGAGCCTGGTTGCCACTGTTTGCCTTGGTTCCTAGAAAAGCAGATAACTGGTAAACTTATCTCCGCATGTGCAATAATTGGATGTTTGATGTAAAACCAAAACCAAGGTTAGTCTTTGATAGATAAATATACGAAATTAGTTTGCTACATTTTTATAAGTGAACAGACCTTGACTCATTTGTTAAGTAAAAGTTAAATGATATTGACTAGCTAATGGATAATATTTCATGTATATCATTGTTTGTTTTCAGTAATGTTATTTTTCACTGACCTATCTGAAGAGGCCTAACGATTGCTAAAAATGCAATGTAGAATCAGACTGTATCATAATTTCAGTACCAAGGACAACAAGTGAGATGCTTGTACAATTAAAAGCAAAAATATAAAAATTGTCTGTTTAAGGAGAGGACAAAATGGATGCCTTTGAAAAGTCAAATAGGAGCAATCAATCTTCTTACTCTTCATCTTCTTCAAGTAAAGCTACTTTGTCTCTAATACCTTTCAAGCATTTTATTCACATCCTCCCCAAGTTCCAACAACCTTATACTCAGCTTGTCCACCTTATTCCGTTTTTCTCAAAGGCAGATGAGCAAATCGTTCAGCTCTGCCTCACTCTTCTTTTGCACTTCTTCCCTAGATTCTGCCTTTATTGCCTCATGGTGAGTAAGGTGTAAGGCTCCTCCACTTCTCAATCATTTTTACCTCCTTCTCGAGGCTGTTGTAAGCATAACAAATACTCTTTAGATCAGGCTCCATCTTCTCAGTTAAACTATGATATATGGATTCCTCAAATTCAAGTTTGGTGTTCTCGACCTTGAGCATCTCAATTCACTGTGATGCTTCTTGGAGATCTCCTTTGACCTTGTCGTTCCTGACTAGATTTTCTTTTCTAATAAAGCTGAATAGAATTAAAATATGATGGCTAAAATATTATATTTTTAATTTCGTTTCACCATTAATTCATTTCCCCTTAGTAAAATTCCTCATTACAGTACGTCATTCATCGAAGTCATTTTTGGATAACTTTAAGATAGGCTGAGTGCACCTCATTGCATTGATAACTGGACAAGGCCACGTGAAATTTTGGAGAAGATAATCTGTCATGTTTCACAACATCCAAAGTTAATAACGTAGTTTGCAAGCATCAGGAATTTTGTATGGTATTTGAATATTATATGGTATTTTGTATATTATATCTTTGGAAAGGGTGATTATAGTGGTTATGGGTAGAACTGTTTACAGAGTTTGTTAGTTTGTTAGTTTGTCTATCGGGAATTTTTATCATTATGGATTGCACCAAAATTCTTGAGTTGGTGGTTATTATGGATATGTTGATATGCGTATACAATACTATGGGTTCTTCTGTAAAATATTTGCATGGTATGGCGAAACATATAGTGATTAGGTCATGTTATTCATCTTGTATAATACACATATATTCTGGTTTTAGTGTTTATTTGTCTAGTTCACAAGAATGGTACATATGATATGCAATATGGTGAATATAACGAACACCATGTTTATACTAATATATTACATTTGTCTAACAAATGTATGTTAACAGTAACTCTTCTTCTTAACAAATTTCACAATTACATTGTAGAAATAAACGGTTTAAAGAATATTGAGAGTGAACAGCAACAAGAGTTTGTCTATTGGAGCCAAACAAAGAAAAATTAATGTTTTGGTGTGGGGATATTCCCATAAATGAGATTGATTGTACTAGGATAAATGAAATAAACCTAGTTAATTTTCGATAGTCAATTGAAAATATAGTTGTTACTAATATTAATATGTTAAGGGATATAATTTTATTTAATATAAAATTATTGATTACGGTTATATTTTATAACATTGTTGTTTAAGTTATTCAATTGAAATGATAGTTTTATTTGGCATTGTAATAGTTATTGTATAACTTGTCTTATAAATTGTATACATTACATGCGTCACATGGGGTTTGTAACCCATGTAATATGGTTTGATTCTAATAAATACAATATATTATATGCATTATATAGGATGTGTGACTCATGTAGTGTGATCTAATTCTAACAAACATAATACATTACATGCTTCACATATGATGTGTCACTCATGTAATATGATCTTGTGGAAATAGTAACCAACATGAATTAAAACAATAACAATGATAGCCAACATGAATAACAACCGATATGAATAAAATCCACTAACAAATACTAGTTTCATTTTCCAAAAAAATCAAATAATGACATATTTAAATTAAATATTCTATAAAATTTGTGGATAGGTACAAAAAAAAGTAAAAAGAAAAACTCCATTACGCTTCATCTTGAGTTTCATCTTTAGATATGGACATAGGCCATGATGGACTTAACTAGATATGTGTCCTATCTTGCTGAAGAACAATTGCAAGCTATTTTGTAACCAAACGATTCAACACACGTATAAAAGAAAACAACTTCATAACTCTTTTATATTTACTCACAGATAACTTATTTATAATATATATTCATTCATAAACACAACACAATAATCATTAACAGCATTAACCACAATAACATAGGGCAGGTATAAAAAATATCAAGAAAATAACAGGGGTCTCTGGAGAAACCGATGAGTCGTAGATTCTACCTCTCTTGTCTCTGAACAAGAAGATACTCCTTTGCCTTTATTAGGTAATTCTGAACCACCTATATTATCACCAGGCAAAGATGAAAACAAGCTAAGCATGCATATTCAATCATCAATTGAATACCTTATTTCCTTACCAATTCCACTCACCAAACCTATCAGAAACCAGTGATTAGATGCTGCAGGTGCCTCCTCCTTGGATGTGTGATGTGATAGCCAGGAACTTAACAAGATTCAACCTGAATTACCATTCCAATTAATTATGCAAATTTTGTCGCTAAAAGTAGGGCATAGGAGAATTTCAAATTTTAGCATAGAGAAGTTTAAAAGAAAGAAATTTATGATCATACATCATGAATAGATGCTAAGCAATCATAAAAACACACAAAACGACAACAGAAATCAATGGAAGACAAAAACTATAGAAATCTAAAAAAAACATAATTCCGTCGCCAATTTTTGTCTTAACCTTAGAAAAGGAAATATTTACGTCCAAACAACAAAACATATATGGTTGGAAAGAAGATGAAAAGATATTTCTAACAAGCTATTTTTTGTAGAGATACAACAAACGATGAAAGAGTTATGCTATTTTGAATTTCAAGAAGATTTGACGAAAACCTAATTCCTTTGCCGATTTTTGACTTATCTTATGAGAAAGAAATACTAACCTGCTGATGAAAAAAAATAGATGGTTGGAAAGAGGATGAGGAAAGATTTCCAAGAAGCTATTATTTTCAGGAATACAACCAAACATGAAAGAGTTATGCTATTTTGAAGTTCAAAAAGATTTGGCGAAAACCTAATTCCGTCGCCGATTTTCGACTTATCTTATGAGAAATAAATAATAACCTACTGAAAACAAACCAAATAATTTTAAAAATAGGATGAAGAGAGCTTTCCAACAAGTTATTATTTTCAGGAATCCGACAAGCGATGAGTGAGTTATGCTAGTTTAAAGTTTCAACGAATTTTGGAAGATACAAGGAGGTGTTAGGGTTTTAAGGCTATACGATTTTTGTGTGTTTTCTATGAATAATTTTTGTAGAGGTTGGCTTCTATTTATATAAGATGGTTATGAGATTATAATCCCTATCTTCATGGCTTAATTAAAGTAAGATAATTATCAGAATTAAATTCTGTAATTATCTTTTCCTATTTTTAGGGATTTTAATTTCTAAGGCAATTACCTATCTATAAGGATTTAGATTAAAGGGAATTTATACCAGAATTAACTACCATACCACTCTTACCAATTTCGGCCATCACACATACTTTCCTTCAGAGGCAAAATCGTCTTTTCACCTGCACTGGCTTATGGATTTATAGGACTCAAAATTCGGGGTCTCACATCCTCCCCTCCTTATAAAAATTTCATCCTCGAAATTTTAGCACAAGTACCTAAATTAAGTCAGGAAATTTTGCACGCATAGATTCCTCAGTTTCCAAAGACAATTCCTCAATTTGGCCATTACGCCAAATAACTCGTACCATAGGCATGCTTCAACTGCGAAGCTGTTGAACTGACTGATCTAGTACGGCAACTGGCTGTACGGGATAGGATAGGTCTTCAGCAACTTCAACTGGCAGTTCTCTAAGCACATGAGCAGGGTATTGCATATACTTTCTTAATATTGAAATATGAAATACATTGTGAATTCTTTCCATTTTTGGAGGTAGGGCAAGTCGGTATGCAACAGGGTCGATTCTTTCGACAATGTCATATGGACCAATGTAGCGAGGTGCTAGCTTTCCCTGGGGTGACCTTCAAAAATACTTTGTCACCTACCGCAAATTCTAACTCCCTTCATCGATTGTCGGCGTAGCTTTTCTGTCGATCCTAGGCTATTTTTAGCCGTTTTCGGATCAAGTTCAACTGCTCCATTGCTTGATCAATCAATTCCGGATTGTCTAGGCGTCTTTCGCCTACTTCATTCCAGGAAATGGGAGTTCTGAAACGTCTCCTATATAGTGCTTCATAGGATGCCATACCAATGCTTGCATGAAAACTATTGTTGTAAGAAAATTCTGCCAATGGCAAGCTTCGATCCCAACCGGTTTGCTAATCCAACACAGTCGCTCTTAGCATGTCTTCGAGTGTCTGAATCGTTCTTTATGACTGACCATCGGTTTGGGGATGAAATGCTGTACTGAAATTCAATCTTGAACCCAGCGCATTCTGGAATTTCTCTCAAAATCGTGAGATGAAACGAGGGTCACGATCTGAAACAATAGAAACTGGTACTCCATGCAATCGAACAATCTCGTCCAAGTAACGAACTGTCAATCTTTTTGGTGTATCTGTCACACGTATAAGAAGAAAGTGTGCAGATTTCGTCAGTCGATCCACGATCACCCAAATGGCATTGTATCCTCTCTGCGATCCAGGCAAACCAGTCACAAAATCCATTGTGACTTGCTCCCACTTCCATTCTGGAATTAGAAGTGACTGAAGTAGACCAGCGGGTCTTTGATGTTCAATCTTTACTTGTTGACATACGAGGCATCGGGCAACAAATTCAGCAATATGACATTTCATGTTTGGCCACCAATACTACTCCTTCAAATCCAGGTACATTATAGTGCTTCCAGGATGAATAGCAAACTTCGAACTATACGCCTCTGATAGAATAAGGTTACTAATATCAACATTTTGTGGAACACATACCTGGTTTCTGAAGACTAGTACTTCGTCATCTCGTATTCTGAAATCACGAACTATGGCATCAACACCATCAGCAAGTTGCTTCCAAATTTCAGTAAATTTTGGATCCTCTAATTGTTGATTCCGGATTTCTTCAATTAAGGTAGGTGCGACTTTGATTCGTGCCAACAATGAACCAGAAAAATCAGTGCCAAGATGTACACGGTTATCTTTCAATTCCAACATCATTGGCAGGTAATGGGTGCGCATGTAGGCCAAAATTGATGGGGAAGGAGGATGAAAATTTCGGCTCAGGGAATTAGCAACAACATTCGCCTTCCTAGGATGATATTTGATGATTAAATTATAGTCTTCAATCTGCTCCACCCATCTTCGTTGTCTCATATTCAATTTTTTTTTCTTTGAGGAGGTACGTCAGGCTTTTGTGGTCAGTGAAGATTCGGCACGTCTCGCCGTATAAGTAATGTCGCCATATTTTTAAGGCAAACACCACGGCTACAAGTTCCAAATCATGCGTAGGGTAGTTACTCTCGTGCGGTCGCAATTGCCGGGAAGCGTAGGCAATAACTTTCCTATCTTGCATCAACACGCATCCAAGTCCAGATTTTGACGCATAGCTGTAAACCACATACTCCTTTCTGCAAATAGGTAGGGTAAGGATAGGAGCGGAAACTAACCAAGTCTTTAGCTCTTCGAAACTTTTCTGACATTTCTTGTTCCATACGAACGGCTTACCTTTGCGTGTCAGTTTTGTCAATGGTCCGGCAAGCGATGAAAAATTCTCCACAAAGCGACTGTAATATCCTGCTAAACCAAGGAAACTACGAACTTCAAACTCACTTTGCGGAGGTTCCCAAGCAATCACGGCTTCAATCTTCTTTGGATCAACTAACACACCTTGGGAGAAAACAATATGGCCAAGGAAACTAACTTTGCGTAACCAGAATTCGCATTTTGAATACTTTGCAAACAACCGTCGATCCTTCAGGATTTTAAGCACAATCCGCAAGTGCATAGCATGATCCTCTTCTGATTTTGAGTAAATTAGAATGTCGACGATGAAGACTATCACAAATTTATCCAATAATTTGTGGAACACACAATTCATCAGGTCCATAAACACAGCTGGTGCATTAGTCAAGACGAATGGCATAATCAGAAATTCATAGTGGCAGTATCGCGATCTGAACGCGGTCTTCAGAATATCAACATCACGAACTCTCAACTGATGGTATCCAGATCTGAGATCGATCTTAGAGAATACGGCTGCACCCTGGAGTTGGTCAAACAAATTGTCGATGCACGGCAATGGGTATTTGTTTTTCACAGTCACACGATTCAGCTGTCAATCATCGATGCACAATCGCAACGAAATGTCTTCCTTTTTCACAAACAGAATAGGTGCTCCCCAAGGTGACACACTAGGTCAGATAAAACCATGATCCAGCAAATCTTCCAATTGCGTTTTTAGTTCCTTCATTTCCGTAGGAGCCATACGATACGGAGGAATGGAAATCAGATTCGTACCAGGCACTAGCTCAATACCGAATTCCACTTCCCTTGCTGGAGGTAGACCGGCTATGTCTTCTGGAAATACTTCTGGAAATTCACGATCCACTGGAACAGAATCCAGATCCAAGGATTATTTAGAAATATCATGTACGTGCTCGAGGTACGCTGTACATCCTTTGTTGATTAATCACTTCGCCTTAAGCCAGGAAATCATGCAAGTTGGAACAACTTGCCTATCACCTTCAAAACAGTATTCGACACCATCAAGAAAAGTGAACCACACACGCTTGGTGAAACACTCCATACGGGCTTGATATTTTGCCAGACAGTCCATACCTAAGATCACATCCATCTCTCAGATGTCTAATGGAATCAGATCCACTTCAAGGACATTCGAACCCATAGTACAGCACAGCCGATGTAGACTAGATTACAAATCAGTTGCTCTCCCAATGGAGTTAGAACTGCTATAGGAGGAGTCAAGAGAGATAGAGGCTGATCCGTGCTAAGTGCTATCCTTGGACTTACAAATGATCTATTTGCTTTGGGATCTAATAATACTTTAGCATTTTGAGAAAAGACCAAAATGGTACCTGTCACCACATCAGGACTAGCCTTGGCATTAGTTAGGGTGAAGAACCTTGTTGGTCTTAGTTGCGCCTCGCTTGTGGATCTGTTGGGTGGTCCTCCTGGTGCGCGTGTTGGTGGTCTAGCGGGGTTGGCATTCCCACCTGGGCCTGCGTTTGGTATACCTGTGATTCGCCTTGGTTTCGGGCATTCCCTCTGAACATGTCCCATCTCGCCACAATTGTAACATCAACGTTGTTGAGAATTCCACGAAGATCCATTGGAATTTGAACCAGAAAATTTCTTTCTGTTGGTATTTCCATTACCACCAATTTTCGGAGGATAGGACCTTAAAGCATAGGGTCCCGTTCGTCGTTTGAATTTCGAATCTTGCCAATATCCGCCACTAATGGCTGCGGATGGCTTCTTGGTTTGCACGATCTTTTTGGCTTCAGTCGCGGCAACAATCAGTTCTTGCAAATTCTACACCGGTGTCGTACCAACGATGGTTTTGAGTTCGGTACTCAACCCATCCTGAAATCATCTTGCAAGCTGGTACGGTGTACGTTCTTCTTCTGGTGCAAATCGGGACAACTCCTTTAACACTTTCTCATATTCCAGCACCGAACGGGTGCCTTGTTCAAGTTTGTAAAAGGCTTGTCACTACTCGTTTTTATGGAATCTTGTATAAAATCTTTCAACGAATTCGTACTGGAATTCTTCCCAAGTTGGTAAACGATCGCCAAATCGCAAACTGTCAGATGTCCACCATGCGAGGGCTTCTCCCTCAAGTAGGAATATAGCAATGACAACCTTGTCATTATTCGAGATTTGCAAGAACAAGGATACTCAGCATAAGGTGTCTATCCACTAACGAGCGGCAGCAGCTCCGGCTGAACCATTGAAATCTTTACATCCCAATTGTCGAGCTTCCTTTAACAATTTTGTAATCACAACGGGATGTCTCTCGACATCCTTAGGATGTGCCGGCTGTACAGGTTGAAGTGGAGGAATAGGTTCTTCCACTGGTGCAGGTGTAGGAGCATTCTGAAATTATGCCTCCATACGTTGCTGATTTGCAGCAATTCCTTGTAATACATTTAAGATTTGTGCCATGATAGGATCAATGACTGGTGCGGCTGGTGCCTCAGATTGGTTTTCGGGCTCAGCTTGCCCTTCCTGCTCATTTTGTGCATTCGGCTCTTCTTGCTCAACTGGTTGCTGTTCACCCTGAATCTCAAACCTACCCCGTTGATCCCTTTGTAGCCTCGAGCGTGCCATACTATACGTATACACCTTTATTACTCAACATATAACTAAATATGATAAACAGAAGTGGTACCTGGTGGAGAGGCGTGCACTAGATGATACCATATGCTGGAAAGCAACATACAAATTTTCAAAAATCTCATGCACACATGCAAAGGTATTCTCGGCAATTACATCAACAGTCATATATATACTCTCAGAAATCATCATCAAACATCAAGCAAGCATGGATTCACACAACATCCATATTCGACAATACACACCAGCAATCACATACATATACATTCAGCAATATAAGAGTCAAATAGGGACACTCGACAGCATGCATAAATCAACACACACATTCTTAACAATGATAAGAAACACAGCAAACACTTACCGAAACACATCAAGGCATACCAGGCATAAGAATATCCATAAACACACAGCAAATCAGAATATCAATCTCATTACTTAAATCTTACAAATCAATTCCATTTTAGCATTAGTTCACTTTCGGTATTAGCCCCTAAGTGAGTGAGTGTGTGCGCATGTCCTTACATACAAACACCAAAATCAACAAATAAGTTAGCATATAACAAATTATTTTCCCTAAACAATGCTTCGCTACCAAACCTGTGACAACCCCAATTCCTAACTATTACTATTTGCTCCGATTAAGGTCATCACCACTGTGAAGCCCAAATAAGCCTAAATGACACCTAGGATCTATCTGAATCTCAACAGGCTTACCATTAACTTTCGACTTTTAGCATATTTATTCTAATGTTTAACAACATTTGGAGCATGATATTGGACAGATATTCTGGTAACCTACGGAGTGAATAAAACATCAGCGGAAGTCTTTAGATTAAATCATTGGGTCGATAACACACAAGTCCCATGGGGATCCAAATAACCAGCAAGAAATTCTCCAACATATTTCGGAAATAGCAAGCAAAGGAGGGTTCTTAAAATAAACCAGAAAGTAGCTTAATCATTCATGTTATATGCGAAAGTAAACAAGTATGCAAATGTGATGCGATATCGCTCCGCCAAGCAACCTTCATCTCACACACTGGTACCACGGACAGTGGATGTACCTAAGTCTGAAAAATGATAAAAACAATGGTATGAGATTACAAGAATCTCAGTAGGGTCACAGCATCATAAGTTCTGCAGAAACCCTAAACACAAATCTCCTAATTCACTTTAGATCATTCCTAAACAACTAAAGGGGATCATGTAATTCAAGAACCAATTAAAAAGGGCTAGGGCCGAATCTATGGTTGAGGGAGGACTACAATCACTTCCGAAAAATCAAAAGTACACAGGCAGGTAGAACTCATCAGGTTTCTCTCGGCAATGAAGAAGAAAGGTCATCCCCTTGTACCTGTGTTGTCCAAGGCTTACTGCACAAAGGGTCAACGGTTAACACACAAGCTAATTAGTAAGCCTAGTAAGTCATCTTTCCACATAAGGATAAGTCTTCCCAAGCCTTACACGAACTTGGGAATCCCAAACCACACAAGGATAAGGGCTTCCTACCACACAAGGATAGGGTTTCGGCCACACAAGGACCAGATATCCAGCTCGCGCATGCTGGGCTTTGTCACCCATACAACACCCATACCAGTAAGAACCTCTCCTCTCCCTAGGAGCATCAGCGCTGATCCTGAATGGCCACCAGAAAAAGATCCTGATACACAAACACGTACAAGCACAAACAGGCAAGTACAGAGCATAATACCATAGTAGGGTACCCTCAATCATGTCAAAACACAATCAGCATATTCAATTCACATATCATATGCAACCCAGGCACTCAATACCTAACTCAGGGGTTCGATATAGCCTTTGAGATTCATATCTCAATCCGAAATTCATACTCTCACCCAGTCCAATATCGCTTCAAAACACCTTTTATGCCACTTGGGGCATATTGGACTTTTAAAATGCTTCACTCTGGTTTTCTCCAAGATTTTGAGCTCTCAATAAAAATACCATGCCCGACCTAACACTTAGAATTTTTCTAAGTGTAGGAACAACAGCTCAACCTTCTGCCCCGTTTTCTTTTTCCTACTCTCCCTGCCTAAAGCACCCATTCAATTTTTTCGATTTTCTCTTGACAAAATCCACTGGGCTTCATCCCTAATTACTTTTCTAACCTCTCGCGATAGATTTCCGTCGTTAGTTTTGAATTGAGTGGATGGAATCAGATCGTTGTTTATTTTAGAATATTTTTGTGGATTTCGTGTTAATTGCCTTAAATCTTCATTTTTACTATTGATTTTTGGTTCCTTTAGATTTTTGTCATTGTTTCTAAACTATTTTAGTGGTTTAGATTTCTTGAAAACAGCTTACGATCCATGGGTGAGCGTTTTGGGTTTTGATGACAATTTTGGTAATTTTGTGATTTTGGCTAAATTGATGAAATTGGTAGTCTCTGTTGTTTGGGTTAGTTGATTTTTGTGTTGTGGATTGTGTTTGTAGACTAAGAAAACCAATCGTGTGATCGGGTGCACTCACTGTCGATTTGGTGCCGTGAACGGCTTGTGTGAGTTTTGGTCGTTCATCTCGTTGGTTGGATTTTCAAAATTTTGAGCTAAGAGTGTGTTGTTATTAGAGTCAGATGTGTGTTAGTGCGAATGTCAATGTGGTTTCTTAGGGTTCGATTTCAGTTTCATGTCTGTTTGTCGATTTTGGTGATTATGTATGTTTTGGTTCGGATTGTGTATTTAGGCCGTACTAGAGCCATCAATAAGGACAAGGGTATTGCTATCAAGTTTTCTACATGAAAAAAGGTGGGAGTTTATATTTCATTTACTTACACGGGATTGCTTTTGGTTTTGATGAATTAAAATATGGTAAATGCTTGGTTTTAATGGAGGTCATACGTGGATTGTGTATGAATTTTACTTTAGCTTCATGAACTTGCTTGCCGTGATTTGGGTGCATGAACTACGTAATTGAATTGTTAACAATATTGGTCGTGTGTTTATGCATGTTGAGTAGGCATGTAATCTAATTTTTGAAACCATTCATTTTGATTATGCTTATACCCGTGTGATTGATTGCATTGGACCCCTTTCTTGTGATGTACTTTTCATTGCTGAGAAACCTTGGTAAGGGTTCCTAAGGGTTCGATCAAGATAAGGGAGCTTTCCGAGTTATTTTTGGGGTGCATAACTCGTGTGAGACAAGTATACACCCGTGTACCCTCCCAGGAGCCCGTGTGTTGTTTGGATAGAACAGTACATAGCCTTTGCAGGTAAGTACACGGCCGTGTACATGTACATGTCCTATATAGGCAGGTGCATGGCCCTGTACCCAAGCAATGTACTTGTACACGGTCTGTCCCAAAACGTACACGGCCGTTTACTACCCTATCCCCTTTGTTTCAAATCCACACGCCCACATACTTGTCTCACTAGCCCTCGTACCCTTACCGCAACCCATGTACCTTATTTTGAGATCACCAAACCTACCCTAAACCTATCCAACACCAAATAAACATAAATCACACACTAGCCAATCCCATATGAGTGTTCTTTGGTGATTGCTTACATTTCATGCATTGTTGGGTTTTCAAGTAAAAACTATAAATGTATGTCATTAGGAATAACTTGGAATTGATGGTTAATATTTGACCATTCATGATAAGTACATGGAATCCCAGTAAAGGGGAATACTACTTACCTAATGTTGTTGTATGGATTGATATATATGTGTGCCTGAGTTTGTTGTGGCTTAATAGGCTGCCTGATTTTGCTATGACTTAGCAGGCTATGTGTTTATATATATTTGAAATGTGATTAAGTGAGATAATGTGATTTCTCTATTGTGTTTTAGAGAACATTTCCAGTAGGGGATTTATATATATTTTGTAAATGAATGCCAGTGAGCTTCTGGTTTCCATTTAGTGTGAGGGATTCTGAAAGTGCTTTGTAATCCACCCCGATAGATTTTTGAGGCATAGTAAGCCATGTGACAATGTTGTGTGATGTGAGTTTATAAAACCTATTAAACTGATCTTCATTGCATTATGTTTTGCAATTCATACATTATGCATACTTGCTTGTGAAACAAATTGAGTTCATATTTAGTATGCATGGATGATAATGGTGTTTAAAGTAATTGTTTTATAATTGATTTTCCGTATACCTGTATTCCACTAGATATGTTTATGATTCTGTAACTTCCACTGAGGTCTTTTGATCTCACCCCCTATTGTTGATCTTTTTAAGGCTATTTTGTCAGTTGTAGCTCTATGTCTTTGAGGTCATTTTATCCCGGTATTGGTCTTAGGACTAAACTATTGCAGTTTTATGTCTTGGAAACTCGGCATATTTCATGTATAGTTAATTTTATACTCTATCGACATACATGCTTGTTTTAGATTATGTTGCTTGTTATGGACCCATTGTAGACTTTTTTTTTAGTTTTAATATTTTACTCACATGTATGACTCATATTCTCGTTTATGTTATGAAATGCAGCATTTTTTGTGTGGATCCATATGGGCTTGTGCGTATGGTTTCTTGTGTAGCATGTTTTGGGCTGTGTTACTTGTTTTATGTGATTTAAAGACTTCCACTATATGTGTGTACATTACTCCATTGTTTGTTTCATGCCGAGTATGTTTTTTGACATGCCATGGTCCTTTTAAAAGGAAAAATTCAAATTGGTATGCATTTTTGGGGATTTGGATTTGATAAGTTAACGCGATTCTTGTGTGGTTTTGATTGATCCACGTGTTGGGTCGATCAGGACTACTTGGCGGTGAGGTTCTCATTTATCAGGAGTGGGCTTCACAGGTTTTCTAGCGGAGCATGGTTGTATATGTGTGCATTGAGTGTAAAATTATTTTAAAATAGCATGTTTTACAATTGCATCACACTCACTATACATGCATAGTCTAGCATAGAGTTATTTAGAGGTTTTGTTGTCTTTAGGTTTATATCTATGACTGTGTTCAGTTAGTAGAGACGGCCTATAGTAGAGGTTGTGGTGGCCGAGGAGACTGGGTTCAGATTAAAGAGCTTGATGAGAGTTCAGATGCTCGAGGGCCAGTAGTAGGTGTGGGTCAGCCACAGGGTGCACTAGAGACACTACCAGCTCAGGCAGTGTCAGTAGTTAAGGATTAGGCATTGCTATAGGTGTTAGTCGCAATTTAAACAATTCTGGGTCAAATGTAGCAAATGATGTAGGCTGCAGCAGTTCAACAGCCATAGATACATACATCACAAGCACCAGATCAGCCATAGGTTGTTGCAGAGCCAAAGATACAGGTTGAGCCGGAGGTTAAGCAGGCTGAGGTTCAAGGTGGTAGGCTACCAGTGCAGCCATCAAAGCTGTTGGATGAGGCCTTTCAGTGTAGACAAGGTTTAAAGGGACCACTTAAGTGACCAGACACTTATAGTTCGCTTAATTTTTTCAGAACGTGAGTAGGTCATATGGGCCGCTCAGGTGCAGGAATTGCAGATAGTTCCACCACCTCCTTGCCCACAGCTACCCAGATGCTATCAGTGTGATTAGTTTGGACATATGGCCAGAAAGTGTCCTGGAGTTAGAGAAGCCCAGCCTAGTGCTTCATAGTCGAGGATTCCAGCACTTCCAGTAGCTCAGAGGTCTAGAGCCAGTCATATAAGTTCACAAGGTTCTACTAGAGTACTGCAGAGGACACAGATAGATAGGCTTTCTGGTAGTCAGACTACGAACAGTTGTAGTCACAACAACATAGACAGTAGACATTTCTCTTCACCTTGGTCAATACAGAGGCCATAACCAGTCCGATTGTCATAACAGTTACTATTACCATTTTCTTTTATTGTGTTAGAGTCTTATTAAAACCCAGAGCAAATAAGTCATTTGTTGGTCCTAGGGTAGCTAGGAGTGTCGATAGAGAGTTGTCACCACTTAATCCACGCATTGAGGTTTCGACCCCGTTAGATGAGTAGTTAGCTTGCAGTAGAGTTTTTGTGGGTTTGTGACAGGTTTTCCACTAGAGCAAGATATCAAGTTCGAGACTTAGCTGGGCATAGCTCTTATCGCCATCTCACTATACCAGATGGCACTTGTAGAGTTGAAAGAGTTGAAGACTTAGCTTAAGGATTTGGTGGATAAGGGATTCATTAGACCCAATGTAACTCTATAAGGTGCACTAGTTTTGTTTGTGAAGAAGAGAACGGCACACTCTGATTGTGCATCGACTACAGGCAGTTGAACCGGGCCACAGTGAAGAATCGATATGACCATTTGTTTGATCAGTTTTAGGGTGCTTCAGTATTCTTTAAGATTGATTTAAAATTGGGCTACCGCCAATTGAGAGTTTGTGAGTAAGATATTCCAAAGAAATGTTTCAATCGTGATATGGCCATTATGAGTTTTTGAAAATGCCATTCAGGCTAACTAATGCCCCAACAATGTTCATGGATCTCATAGATAGGGTATTTTGGGAGTACTTAAATCAGTTTGTCATCATCTTCATATATGAAATTTTGATCTATTCGAGATCTGAGGAGGAGCATACAGTGCATCTGAGGACAGTGTTGGAGATATTTAGAGCTCCATAGTTGTATGCCAAGTTTTCTAAGTGCAAGTTTTGTTTTAGAAAGAATAGCTTCTTACGGCATGTGGTATCAGTTAAAGGAGTGCTAGTGGATCCCAAGAAAATAGAGGTAGTTGTATCTTGGGAGCAGCCCTTCAGTGTTATAGAGATCCGTAGCTTCCATGGTTTGGCAGGCTACTATAGGCAGTTCGTGGAGAATTTATTAGTGTTGGCAGGCCTTTTGACGCGTTTGAGACACAAGGGTGTTACGTTCGTGTGGACTGAGAAGTGTGAGGAGAGCTTCCAGAGCTGAAGTCTAGATTGGTGTGAGCTCCAGTTCTCACTTTGTAGTCAGTGGGAAAGGGTATGTGATGTTCAGTGATGCTTTGAAGATGGGACTCGGATATGTGTTGATGCAAGAAAGAAAGATTGTGACATATGCATCCAAGTAGTTGAGGCCACATAAGAGCAATTACCCGACTCATGATCTAGAGTTGGCAGCAGTGGTTTTCGCATTGACAATTTTAAGGCATTACTTGTATGGCGAGACATACAAATTCTACACCAACCACAAGTGTATTAAATATCTCCTCACCCAAAAGGAGTTGAATCTGAGATAGAGGAGATGACTAGAGTTGATCATGGATTACGATCATTTGATCAACTACCATTCAGGCAAGGCGAACGTCATTGCTGATGCGTTGAGTAGGAAGACATCATCTTCCTTAGTGTACGTCCAAATGGAATACATGTCGATGCTGATGTGTCTGAGAGCATCCAGAGTACATCTTGACAATGATGAGTCTGGAGCTTTGAATGCACAGCTTGCAGTTAGACCCACCTTATTAGATGAGATTTGAGCCAAGCAGCTTGAGGATTTAGTTTGGTCAGAGTGAGACAGCAGATAGAGGGTGATGGAAATGGTGTTAGTACAGTCAAGGAGTATTAAGTCAGAGATGACGACATTTTGACCTTCTGAGGCCAATTGTGCATTCATAGTGATGAAGAGTTCAGACAGCTGATTCTGATAGAGGCATATGACTCGATACTTTGTGCCCGAAGTAGACAAGACACGTGCCATGACGGCCAACAGATTTGAGCAGAGGCTCAATTGGGGTGTTGATGGTGTTCTAGGCTCGAAGACAAGCAATGACTTGGAGGAGCTAGTGGTGGATGCAGTGGAGACTGAAGAGATTCTTTTGGGACATCGAGGCTAGAATCAGAAATGCAAGGACAGTTCTGCTACCAAGGGTCTGATCAGGCGTAGTTCAGGATTTGAGCAGTAGCTTAGAGATAGGACAGCTAGTCCCTACCCTTCAGTGCAGACCAGGTCTTAGGGGTCCACTTTAGTGACCACATACTCACAACCCGTTCGATCCTTTCAGGGCATGAGTAGGCCACCCAGGTGTCGGAATTACAGATATTTCCACCCACCTCCTAGCCCGCAGCCACCTAGATGCTATTAGTGTGATCAGTTTGGGCATATGGACAAAGAGTGTCTTGGAGTTAGAACAGCCCCGCCATAATAGAGGATTCCAGCAGTCCCTGTTGCTCAAAGGTCTGGAGCCAGTCATATGGGTTCATAGGGTTCTACTAGAGTACCATGGAGGAGACATATAGGCAAGCCTTCTAGTAGTCAGACTACAGGCCAGCAGTAGAGGCAGCAAACACATCTCTTCATCTTAGCCAATGCAGAGCCAGTAGCCAGTCTGGACATCGTGACAGGTACTATGACTGTTTTCTCTTCTTGTGCTAGAGTCTTGTTAGAACCCAGAGTGAATAAGCCATTTGTTGGTCCTAGGGTAGCTAGGAGTGCCGATAGAGAGTTATCACCTTTAGATCCACCAATTAGGGTTTTGACCCCGTTAGGTGAGCAGTTGGTTTGTAGCTGTGGGTTGTGTTCTGAGGATGGGTTCAGTGGAGGTTGAGGAAGATCTGATTCTGTTGGACATCACAGAGTGGGATGTTATTCTGGGTATAGACTGTTTGGCCAGATACAAGGAACGGATAGATTGCTTCACAAAGAGGGTATGGTTCAATTTGGAAGATTGTACAAATTTTTTTTTAAGGTGATGGTACATGTAATATCATGTGAAAATATTTTCTATCATAAACACACTGGCAATACTGTGGTGAAAGGTGATGGTAACTCCACCTATACAATCCCCACATTGAAGAGTACTTTTCAGTCACACATTGACAATTAATTATAATAATATCCTAGTCCTCCCTTACTTTCCTTGCTTTGGAAAATCCAAGCCTCACTATCATACTAGTTGCGTTCTCAAAAGCCGTATAGATTACTCTATGCTATGCCAGTACACTTTCAAACTTATATCCCGAACTTATCCAAATATATCACATGCATTACAATTATCATATCAAAGCAAGGTAGATTTATTCAATTCATAACATAGTTCCATAATGGAATGCTACATCACCAATTATTCATAGCATAGTACTTCATAGGCATAACATTGCACACCTGTCATTTTATTGAATCGTTTTGTTAATTTTATGTTTATATCATATTTCATTATGTATGCCAGCATTTAAGCAAGCAAAAAAAAAGACTGTTCACTCACGGGTTTGTAGTTCACTTTTCCGTCAACAACACTCTAGATCAATTCTTTAAGTTCTTGTCACTATAAGTATCTGCCTACAACATAATTAGTAACATCTTACATAATTTCTTTACAAACTTTTATGAGAAGACCCTGAAAAAATATCATGGGTGGCTTGCTAGTTCAAGCTTTACTATAATTTATCCTAAACCTATTAAGTTTCATTAGACCAAGGGATGTGGTATATCGAAATCAACTTCTTTTTTTTATTTATGTTTCGAATATACCTTAATTAATAATATGATAAATAAGTTTAGAGGTGGAGACAATTCTACAGATTTTCAATAATTTCAATAATTCACCCAGGTGGTCTTATCTAGCGTTTAATGATATAGAAATTACAGGTTTATTTGAATCAGATTAATTATCAATTCGATTGAACCATTTAAATAGTCTTGCATTTCAAGTATGACTATTTTATAAATTAAAATTAAAATTAAAATTAACAGTCTAAATTAAATTAAAATTAAATAAACTTAGAAAATCTTAAAACTAAAAATAATAACTCTAACATAAAAGATTGTTTCATTCAAAGACATAAATATTATATTAGGTCTAGTAGAGACCATAACATACATGACTCATAACTAGAGAAGCATAAGGAACATTCTCCATATATTCATGCTCCTTAGTTGTCTTGGGTGACTGTTTCTTTGATAACAACTTCTCAAACTATTGTTCTTGAGACAGGTATAAGGTAGCTACAGTTCTACCCCAAGAAATCCTCATACCAAGAATCTTCTTTGCTACACCGAAATCCTTCATCTCAAATTCTAAAGACAATATTTCCTTCGAATTTTCTATCTCCTTCAAACTTGATCCTACCATCAATACATCATCTATAGAAAAAAAGTAGTAAAACATAAGAATTAATGTAATTCTTCAAATAACAACACTAATTCTTTTCACTCTTGTAAAAATCTTTTTTGAACATGAAGGAGTCAAATCTTTTATACCAATGAAACGAACTATTCAAAATAACTCGCAAAGAAACTAAAAGGAAGATACAATGTCTTTCCGAGTGACATTGTAATATAAGCAAACAAAATAAAACAACACAAGAATCATTCCATTGCATTATTTGCATAATCAAACTCACTAACTTGGGTCTACATTTATATCAATCACTACTAAAATGACTTAAGAAAACAGCTATGAACATAATATAAACAAAAGGCCTAAAGTATTACATTTATGCCTTTCCTTCTGCCATGTGAGTGGATGGAAAATGTGAGACCCTCTTCCTTTCCTTGATATATGTTCTAGAAGTTCAGGTACCAGTGCATCTGAAATGACCATTTTACCCTTGAATAAATGGATGTGTGTTGACCAAAAATGATTTTAATGGTTTTTCATATTTTGATTCATTTCATTTCCTTTCTATTTCATTTCTTTTCTGTTTCGATTCTAACCTATATGGTTTCTTTTCTATTCTTAAGAGATAATTCCATGTTTAATTCCTAAGGATTATCTTTTTATATCTAGCCTTTACAATAGGGAAAATTAATCCTAAAAAACCCTATAAATTAAAATGCCAGTTTATCCTATTCCATACACACAAACGTTTTTATTTCTCTTATTTTTCCAAAGTTAAACCCACTCTTTTCCCCCAATTGTTTACAAACCCTAGCCGAAATTAATCATCCGTCATCAGATTTTTTTGTTTAGTAGCTCGTTGGAATCCCCTATTGTTGGCATCTATTCCTTTCTTATATTCATGAAATCGCAACCCCTAACCTCTATAAGGTTCAAATCACATATAACCTATTAAACCCTTAGTGTGTCGAAATTTATACTGTGAATAGGAATGAATAATCAGGTTGATTCTTGTTGTGTTCTTGGCTATCACATCACACATCCAAGAGGCGGTACCAACTATATCTAATATCTGGTTTTTGTTAGGATTGGTGAGTAGAATTAGTAAGGAACTAGGATGTTTATTTGGTTTCTGATTATGTATGCTTAGTGTGGTATTATCTTTTCCTTATGTGTGCTTAGGTGGTTCAGATCCTCTTGTTAAAGGATAAGGACTAGCTACTTGTTAAGAAACAAGAGAGGTAGGATATATACCTCATTGGTTCCTGGACATGCACATGCTTGTGGTTTGGTTTGTGATACCCTAGGTAGATTGCGGATCCCTATGCTAGGATTGAGTGTCTATTTCGGTTATACATTGTGTATTTAACTTGCTTATTGTATTGTGATATGATTGAGGATGCCCTGTTGTGTTGCTTTACCTTGTACTTGCTTGTGTGTGCTTGTACTTGTTTATTGTGTCAAAATCCTATTTCCGGTGGCCATTCGGGGTAAGTGACTGATGCTCCTAATGAGAGGAGAGGTACTTACTGGTATGGGAGTCGCATGGGTGGCAATCCCAAGCACATGCATGTTGGATGCCTAGTCATTGTGTGACTAGTTTCCTTGTCTTTGAGTGGCAAGATGCCCTAATCCTTGTGTGGCAAGATGCTCTTATCCTTGTGTGGCAAGATGCTCTTATCCTTCTGTTGTTTGGATGCCCTTATTCTTGTGTGGTTTGGATGTCTTATCCTTGTGTGGCAAGATGGATAGGCTTGCTCATTAGTTTGATTGCTAACTATTTACCTTTTGTGAAGCTACACCTTCGACAACACAGGTGAAACGGGATAGCCATTCAATTATTCAAATCAGATAATGAATTACCTACCTGTATACTTTTAGTTTAAAAAATGTTCTTAGTTGTGAGACCTATGGCTGACGTGGCAAAATTTTTGCCATGTCACCCACGGATATAACCATTTTTTTCCCCTGTTCTTGTCAGTTTCCTCTTTCTCCCCTACCGTTTTTCCCTCTCCACTTTTCCTTACTGTCTTCTCCCTTCTTCAAAATCGTCACCGACCGTCCGATCGTCTCACCGCCCACACCATTGTGTTCCTCTCCTCGTCACGAGCAACCGGCCGTTGGTTTCGTCTTCATCGGAAAACGGACGCGCGCAGATCGGAGGTCAGAAGTTCCGATTTTCGAGTCAGAAAATCGTAGATCCCAGCCGATCGGAGGTGAGTTTTAAAGTTTGGTTTTCAGATTTGTGTTCCTGGTGTTTATAGCTTCGTTTTGATATAAAAATTTTTGGTTTTGGATGAAGTTGGATTTTTCCGGCCAACGCCTACCACCACGAGTGCCGCCACGCGCCGGCGACCACGCGCAACCTCCGTTGGCTGTCACGCGCCACCATTGACCGCCGCCGACTGCCAAACGCCCTTTGGTAATTTCGACATTCTGATAGCAATGGCGCGATCCGTTTTTCCATTTGATGTGTCGTTGTTGAGTTATAGTCGTTTTAAATTTTATTTCTTAGGTTTAATACTAGTTGTTTGAGCCTAAGATTATTGGAGTTCTTTTTTGGGATGTTGTGTTCTAAGGAAGGGCGAGTGTTGAGGACAAGGGAAAGTGTATCGCTTCCTCTTCCTCAACCCTTAAGGTAGGGTCTTTACCGTATGTGACCCATCATGAGTATTTCCTTCTTTTAAAATCCGTGTTACCTTGGTTTTGAATTGATTCATTGTATAGTTCATCGGAGGCCATCCGATTGATCCATTGTTCAAATTTCATTGATCTTTTCCGTATGTAACTGTAAAGTATCATAATGTATCTCCAAAATTTCATATGATCAATCAAAGTCTATTTAATTGATTTGTTGCGTAAATTGGGCTGATTCTGTATCATTGCCCATAAAGTAAGAAAATTATTGTAGTTAAAGGTTTCTGTGGAAGCTAAACTAGTTTGTTTTTATATATAAGTTAAAATATCTAAGTTTTCATGTTACTTGCTACTTGTGTTCCGTTTGGCCAAGCGTGGTGGGTGCTCGGTCTCTGAAAGTCAGCAGAGAGACACTTATCTGTTGGGAGGTGTATGGATGCTGTATATTCCCTGCTTCGCAAGATAATCTGAGAGGACTAGTTGATCTTTTATGTATAAAGTTTTAGTAATCAATCTAGTCTCAGACAACACTGGTAGAAGAGGCTATGTATGTAAATGTTTTAAAAGTATATATATAAAACCTACCAGTGGGCTTCCGGTTTACCTTTAGCGGGGGTTACTCGGGAAGTGATTCACAGTCCGACCATGTTTTTCCTATCGACCCTTGTTGAGTTCTATGTTGAAAGCAAAAATACATTTCCGGGTCCAGTAAGTAAACGTTTTATAAACTAAATAGTAAAGTTAAAGTTTTGAGAATTCATAGGTTTAGCGATGAATCAATGAGTTCCTTGTTGCTCCTCTCCTTTGATAAGTTCATCTTGTTGTCCCCTACTGAGATTCTCGAAAATCTCACCCCTTCGTTTTTGTTTTCCCCTCACAGGACTAAATCGTGATCAGTAGCTGCTCTTTTTCAGTGTAAGCGTCGGGACTACTCGCTAAGACTATAACATCTGCACATGTCACTATGTTATGGTTTTATTGGCACACTGTTGCATATTTATCGATTGGACTTTTGGTTTCACTTATTTGTCTTGTGTTGTGTTATTACACTGAGACTTCCGCTGTTTTAATTGTTACTTCGTTATTTACTGTACCACATATTCAGTGCTTATCTGCCATACTATCATTTGAAAATATGTTTTAAATTTTAATTTGTTTTGGGGTTACGTTTGAAAAGTCAAAATAGCCTTGTGGAGTTTGGATTTGTCCATGTGTCGGGCTTCTCCGGGCTTCACGGCGGTAAGGGCCCGATTTCCTGGTTTGGGTCCTTATAGGAGTGGTAGCGGAGCCCCAGGTTTTTACAAACCAAGTTTTGAAAATGTTTTCATAATAATTTTTAAAGTATGATTTCTAACTCACTACACTGCACGTGCATAGTCCAGCGTTGTATCGTAGTAATTGTCCCCTTTAGTTTTTAGACTAATTAGGATGTCCTTGTTTGTTTGATGTGTACATTATGGTTAGGACACGTACTACAGCAGCACGAGACCTCTAGGATGTTAGTGGCGAGTCAGTTTATGCGCCAAGTCAGGATCAGGGTGACCAGGTTCCACCAGCCGTGCCTGTTTCTCCAGCTGCACCGACTCCAGACCCGAACTTAGCAGCGATTTTGGCTACCTTGCAATAGTTAAAAGCCTAGTCCCAGTCTGTTCTGGCACCAACCCCACCTCAGGCACCTGATCAGCCCGTTCCTACCACTATAGCACCTGTTGCTCCAGTTCAGCAACCTGTGGCCTCGATTCTGCAGAAAGATGCCAGGGAGCGCAGCTTCACGAAGTTGCTGAAGGATGTTCGAGAGTTGGGATGTACAAACTTCACAGGTACGAAGAGTCCAGCTGAGGCTCGTGAGTGGCTAGTAGAGCTCGATCGAGCAGCGATGGCTATACGATTGTCCGAGGAGGACAAGGTTGTTATAGCCACCTATTTACTCAAGGGAGAAGCTTTGACGTGGTTGATGTCCGTTAGTCTTGAGGTTCAGAGGTCAGCTACCGTCATGGGCCAAGTTTCTTGAGTTCTTCCACGACAGGTTCTACACGGAGTTTCACCATAACACCAAGAAAGCAGAGTTTCACCGCATTGAGCAGAGTACTCAGACTGTTTTAGAGTTCGAGAAGGAGCTGAGGGAGTTGTCTTGTTTCGCACCTATTGAGGATTGTACAGATGTTCAGTTAGCCCATCGCTTCCAGGACGGTTTACGTCATGACATCAGGACGATCGTAGGGACGACTCCAGTGGAAAACCTCAAGGCGTTAGTTGTTGCTACTGCGAATGCCGAGAAGATGGTTTTGGGTCAGAGTTCAGGTCAGAGGATGACGACTAGTCAGCCCCGCAGTGACCCCGCACCTAGCAGAGGTCCAGTTAGGCACAGTTCGAGATCTGATCGTCGACCGGGTCGTTCAGTAGGACCGTATTTCCCGAGGTCGTCTCATTTACGAGGCGATAGTCACACACTTGCCCAGTCACAGTCAATAGCTTCTAGTCAGAGCACAAGTAGACTTATGCCGTGGTGTGACAGATGTCAGAAGTCCCACATTCCGCCATGTCCACAGAACAGACAGTGTTACAACTGCTCAGAGTTTGGTCATATGGCGAGGGACTGCCCAGAGCTTCCGAGATCACAGTCCATTAGTGCTTCGAGACCAAGTAGCAGTCTCGCACTTTCTTAGGTTCCTACCAGGCCACCGTCCAGAACACCAGGCAGACCTTCCGGTAGTCAGAGATTGGGTCAGCAGTCTAGCCGGCCAGCACAGACGAGACAGACCCGTCTCTTTACCTTGACGGACGCTAAGGCCTGTGCTAGCCCTGACGTAGTGACAGGTACTATTACTGTATTTTCTGTTCTAGCTCGAGTTTTATTAGTTCCAGGAGCAAACAAATCTTTTGTCGGTCCTAGAATTTCAGCTCGTTCAGATCGCCCGTTAGCTCCACCTATTGAGGTTATGACCCCGTTAGGTGAGCTTTTGACGTGCAGTCAGGTGTATATAGGTTGCGTTCTGAGGTTGATTACAGCTGTGTTGGAGGCAGATTTGATTACGCTTGACATCCGGGAGTTTGATGTTATAATGGGTATGGATTGCTTAGCCCGATATCGTGCCCGAAAGGAGTATTTCACCAAACGGGTTTGGTTTAGTCTACCCGATATTTCGGAGTATTGCTTCAAGGGAGATAGGCGTATTGTGCCTACTTGTATGATCTCATGGCTTAGTGCAAAGAAGATGATGAGTAATGGTTGTACAATGTTTCTGGCCCATGTCAGAGATACCTCAGCCGAGACGTAGGAGTTGAATCAAGTTCCACTTGCCAGTGAGTTTCCAGATGTATTCCCGGAGGATATAGTCGGGTTACCGCTAGAGAGAGAGGTGGAGTTTAGGATCGACCTGATGCCTGGAACAAACCCGATATCCATTCCGCCGTATCGGATGGCTCCGACGGAGATGAATGAGCTGAAGACCCAGTTGGAGGATTTTGTGGATCGTGGGTTCATTATACCCAGTGTATCACCATGAGGAGAGTCGACATTGTTCGTGAAGAAAAAGGATGGCTCATTACGGTTGTGCATAGATTACCGGTAGTTGAATCGGGCTACCGTGAAGAACAGGTACCCTCTGCCCCGAATAGAAGATTTGTTCGACCAGCTTCAGGGAGCGTCAGTCTTTTCCAAGATTGACTTGCATTCAGGATATCATCAGCTGCGTGTGCGAGAGTCAAATGTTCCGAAGATGGCTTTCAGGTCTCGTTACGGGCATTACGAGTTCCTGGTCATGCCATTCGGGTTGACGAATGCATCGAGGCTGTTGTATCATGGGAACCTCCCCGTAATGTGCCTGAGATACGAAATTTTCTGGGTTTAGCCGATTATTACTGACAATTTGTGAAGAACTTCTCGACGTTAGCAGGACCGTTGACTCGTTTGACACGTAAAGGTGAACCATTTGTGTGGTTCGAGAAGTGTCAACAGAGTTTTGAGGAGTTGAAGTCCAGATTGGTTTATGCTCCTATTCTTACCTTACCGGTCAGTGGTAAGGAGTGTGTGGTGTTCAGTGATGCATCAAAGCATGGTTTGGGTTGTGTACTGATGCAGAATGGGAAGGTAGTCGCCTACGTCTCGCGAAAGTTAAGGCCACATGAGTGCAATTACCCAACACATGATTTGGAGTTAGCGGCCGTGGTATTCGCATTGAAGATTTGACGCCACTATCTGTATGGTGAGACTTGCAGAGTCTTCACAGATCATAAGAGTCTCAAGTACCTCCTGACCCAGAAAGAGCTTAACTTGAGACAGAGAAGATGGCTTGAATTGATAAAAGATTACGACCTTGTGATCGATTATCAACCCGGTAAAGCCAACGTAGTTGCCGATGCCCTGAGTAGGAAGACTTCTTCTTCCTTGGCGTATATCCGTTCAGAGTACCTTCCAATGCTTATGTGTTTAAGAGCATCTCGAGTCCAGCTTGACAGTGACAGTTCTGGAGCGTTGTTAGCTCAGGTTGTTGCCAGACCCTCTTTACTTGAGGAAATCTGAGTCAAGCAGTTAGAGGATCCAGTGTTGGTTCAGTTGAGACAGAAGCTGGATAGTGGTACTAGTGGTGACACAGTCAGTGAGTATAGGGTTCGAGATGATGGTATTCTGACGTTCCGAGGTAGAATATGTGTTCCTCGAGATGAGGAGTTGCACTAGTTGATTTTGACCGAGGGACATAGTTCTATGTTCTCGATCCATCTCGGCAGCACCAAGATGTATCGGGACTTGTAAGAGCAGTATTGGTGGTCGGGGATGAAGAGACACATCGCTGAATTTGTCGCTCATTGCTTAGTTTGCTAGCAGGTCAAGGCCAAGCATCAGAAACCCGTTGGTCTGCTCCAATCACTTTCGATTCTTGAATGGAAGTGGGAGCATGTCACGATGGACTTTGTTGTGGGTTTGTCGAGGACTCAGCGAGGTTTTGACGCGGTGCGGGTGATCGTAGACAAGTTGACCAAGTCAGCCCATTTCTTGCCAGTACGAGTTACCGATACGCCAGAGAGGTTAACTCACCGGTATACTGATGAGATCCTCAGACTTCATGGAGTTCTAGTCTCTATCGTTTCAGACCGAGACCTGAGATTTACTTCTCGTTTCTGGGGAAATTTTCAGGGTGCTTTGGGTACCCGTCTGAATTTCAGTACGGCTTTTCACCCACAGATGGATGGACAGTCAGAGAGGACGATCCAGATGTTGGAGAATATGCTTCGAGCTTGTGCACTCGACAGACAGACTACATGGGATAGATGTCTTCCATTAGCAGAGTTTGCCTACAACAATAGTTTCCAAGTTAGCATCGGTATGGCACCGTATGAGGCCTTGTATGCTAGACGTTGACGTACGCACCTGTGTTGGGATGAGGTAGGCGAAAGACGTCTAGACAATCTCGAGTTGATAGAACAGGCGACAGAGCAGTTGGCTTTGATCAGACAGTTCAGGACAGACAGTGGAGTTATGCAAACAACCGACGTTGTTACCTTAAGTTTCAGGTTGGAGACAAAGTATTCCTGAAGGTTGCACCGTCGAAAGAAGTACTTCGGTTCCAGCAGCGAGGCAAGTTAGCGCCGCGTTTTATTGGACCGTATGAGATCACCTAGCGGGTTGGGCCAGTGGCATACCACCTTGCTTTTCCACCGTCCTTGGAGAGGATCCATAGTGTCTTCCATGTTTCTATGCTACGGAAGTACGTTCGGGATCCGTCGCACGTGTTGCATGCATCGCCGGTAGAGGTTGCCAGTGAATTGTCGTTTCCAGCTCAGCCAGTGCCTATCGTTGATGAGTCGATCAGGCAGCTTCACAGTCGATTAGTCCCTATGGTTCGAGTTTCTTGGCATGGTGGTAGTTCCGAGGAGCTCTCGTGGGAGACCGAGGAGTCTATGCGGGAGCGTTACTACCTCTTCCAGTAGTACGGTACTTAAATTTCGAGGTCGAAATTTTTGTAAAGGGGGTAGGCTGTGAGACCTGTGGCTGACGTGGCAAAATTTTTGCCACATCACCCACGAATATAACCCTTTTCTTTCCCCCTCTCCCTGCCAGTTTCATCTTTCTCCTTACCGTTTTTCCCTTTCCTCTCTTCCTTACTATCGTCTCCCTTTTTCAGAATTGTCACCGACCGTCCGATCGTCTCACCGCTCACACCAATGTGTTCCTCTCGTCGTCGAGAGCAACCAACCGTTGGTTTCGTCTTCATAGGACCACGGACTCACGCAGATCGGAGGTCAGAAAATCGTAAATCCCGGCCGATTGAAAGTGAGTTTTGAAGTTTGGTGAACAGATTTGTCTTCCTAGTGTTTGTAGCTTCGTTTTGATGTAAAAATTTTTGGTTTTGGAAGAAGTTGGATTTTTTCGGCCGCCGCCGACCACGCGCAGCCTCTAATGACCACCACACGCCGCCGTTGACCGTTGTTGACCGCCGCTGACCGCCAAGCGCCGTTTGGTAATTTCGACATTCTGATTGCAATGGCGCGATCCGTTTTTCCATTTGATGTGTCGTTGTTGAGTTATAGTCGTTTTAAATATTATTGCTTAGGTTTAATACCAGTTGTTTGAGCCTAACCTTATTAGAGTTCTGTTTTGGGATGTTGTGTTCTTAGGAAGGGCGAGTGTTGAGGACAAGGGCAAGTGTATCGCTTCCTCTTCTTCAACCTTTAAGGTAGGGTCTTTACCGTATGTGACCTGTAAGACCTCGAATTTTGAGTCCTAGAAGTCCAGAAGCCAGTGCAGGTGAAAAGACAATTTTTCCGCTGAAGAGAAGGATGTGTGATGGCCGAAATTGGTAAGATTGTATAGTAAATTACTTTGTTTCTAATTCGTTTTGATTTAGGTTCTTGTAGATGAGTAATCGCTTTAGGAATCATCCTATAAGGCAGATAGTTGCCTTAGAGATTAAGTCCCTAAGAATAGGGAAGGAAATTTAAGAGTTTGGTTATTTGGTAAATTATATTGGATTGATAGATTGATTAAAAGTAGTAGACATAATTCTATACTCATTGAATATAAATAGGAAGCCAACCCCACAAAATTTTCCCCTAAAACCTTACAAAATTCGTATTGGCTTAAAACCCTATACTTCCCCTTAGCCGTCAGAATTCGCAGAAACTTTAAACCAGCATAACTCCCTCATCGTTCATTGGCTCTCAACGAATAATATCTTGTTAGAAAGCTTGATTCATCCTCTTTTCAACCATCTTTGGATTTTCTTCGGGAGGTTAGTATTTCTTTGTCTAAAGTTACTTTGAAAATCGGCGGCGGAATTAGGTTTTCGCCAAATCTTCTTGTACTTCAAAATTGCATAACTTTCTACTCGTTTGTTGGAATCTTGCAAATAATATGTCGTTGGAAAGCTCTTTCATTCTCTTTCCAACAGTATATAAATCGCAGCTTGAATGTAAATATTTCGTTGTTTTTGGTTGAGACGAAATCGTTCTATGCCCTACTTTTAGCAATAGGTTTTGCATAGTTAATTGGAATGATAAATTCAGGTTGAATCTTGATAAGTTCCTGGCTATCACATCACACATCCAAGGGGGAGACACCTTCGACTTCTGATCACTGGTTTTCTGATAGGTTTGGTGAGTGGTATTGGTAAGGAAATAAGGTATTCAATTGATTATTGAATATGCATGCTTAGTTTGTTCTTGTCTTTTCCTGGTGATATTATAGGTGGTTCAGATTTACTTAATAAAGGAAAAGGAGTAGCTTCTTGTTCAGAGACAAAGGCAGGTAGGATCTATGCCTCATCGTTTTCTCCAGAAACCCCTGCTCTTATCTGATGTTTTTGTTACCTGCCCTTGTTGTATTTGTTCGTGATTGGATTGTAGGGTGTGAATATGAAATCTTGAATGAGATATGAACCTCCTAGGCTATATCGAACCCCTGAGTTAGGAATTGAGTGCCTAGGATGCTATTGTTATATGATTTGGATGTGTTGATTGTTTCCTGACATGATTGAGGATACCCTGTTGTGGTATTATGCTTTCTTCTACAATGAGAGAGATTTTGTTGTATTTCACCTGCCTGTGTACTTCTGAACTTTCGGAAGTGTGGTCCTCCCTCAGCCATAATCTCGGCCTTAACCTCTTTTCGTTTATTGTTGAATTGCGTGATCCTTTTAGTTGTTTAGGGAATGATCTTATGTGAATTGGGAGATTTGTGTTTAGGGATTTTGTAGATCTTATGATGCTGCGACCCTACTGAGATTCTTGTAATCTCATATCGTTGTTTTTACCATTTTTCAGGCTTAGGTACATCCTCTGTTCGTGGTACCAGTGTGTGAGATCAAGGCTGCACGGCGGGGCGATATCGCATCACAAATACTTACTTGTTACTTGCGCAAATAACTTGAAAGATTGGATGATGTTCTGGTTTATTTTTAAGCATTCGTTTGGTTTACTATTTCCGAAATATGTTGATGAACTTCTTGCTGGTTATTTGGATCCCTATGGGACTTGTGTGTTATGAACCCAAAGGATAAATTTAAGACTTCCGCTGATGTTTTTATTTACTCCGTATGTTACTAGAATATGTGTCCAATATCATGCTCCAATTGATCGAGAAGCAACAAAATAAACAAGCTTAAAATCAGTACCTTATGAGTAGCCTTGTGGAATTCTAATAGGTCCTAGGTGTCATTGAGACTTATTTGGGTTTCACGGCAGTAATGACCTTAATCGGAGCAACGAGTAATGGTTTAGGAATTAGGGTCGTTACAAGTTTGGTAGTGGAGCATGGTTTAGGTTTATAACTTGTTATTTACTGACTTAGTGGTTAATTTTGGTGATTGCAGGTAATTGCAGGTATGAACAAAGGCACACACTCACTCACTT